>JBBPMP010000227.1:17150-33899 GCA_038090395.1 Boletales sp. KT-2023a | reverse complement strand
CCGGTCGTGCTGGTCGTGCTTGGAACGGGCGTAGAGACGACACCCATGTTGTTGCGGATATTGTCCCACTTGCTATGCGGAAAGCTGGAACGAACGTGCGCGTTGAGCAAACATCTCACCCGCGCGGGTTCAGGGGGGAGGGGACCTACTGAATATGATTCTGCACACACAAGGCAGTCGTCACGCGTGAGACGGCGGTCACCGATGCATCCCTTTAGCACTGGAAGACTCACAGGCGTCTGATCCAACTGCCAAAGCGTCGCCCCAGCCGTCCGAACGAGGGAGTCCGGACCCGCTTTATCGGTAGAAAGCTAAGGATGCCAACGCGATACGTTTTTTTTTCGAAGATGAGCACAGTATCTCGCACGGGGCGCGCACGACGCACATCCCAAAACATGCACCCCGCCAATGACCGAGACTGGACGTACTCGGCCTTGATTCGCGTGATGACCGGATCGTCGTACGACACGAGCTCGCGCTTGACCGGGTCATACGAGTAGCTCGCGACGTCCACGAGATCGTTGTGCACCTGAGCGCCGGGCAGCGGGAGGTCCTTATAAGAATAAATGCCGGCGGATAATGTCCCCGGGCCGATCTAGTCCGAGGGATTAGCACACCACGCCACCCAACGGGGATGTTAATTCAACGTTCACCCCTTTATATGGTTGTCCTATCCCGCCGGTATTTTCAAATGCACGTCCATAAAGAGGTATTCCTGTAGACCGCATTTCATATATGATCATCCCTAGACAACAAACAACACAATTACCCATTGCAATTTTTCTGGGCGTCGCACCAGAAGAAATGTAGTGCTTAATGGCAGCGTCCGTGCTGACGCCTGTCCTCGAGCCACCATAGAGATTGGCTTGATTGTCCGCCTGAAATTCAAAAGAAAATTTTGAGAAAGGAAGCACCCCGCGAAACGAAACGGTTACAAGTGTCGACCAAGGTCCAGCATAGTCGTACGCCTCACAGAGCAAGGTAAGACCGCGGAGAAAAGTGATGACGAGATCCGGCGTACCATCAAGTTCCAATAAGTAAGCACTCGATCCAACTGCTTGACGGGATAGAACTCATAATTCTGCGATCCTGCCGCCACGGCGGCCTACAGAGAGAGTATCCATCGCAATCCAGTGGAGACACGCCTCAACGCACCGTCAATTCATAAGCTGAAGTATCTCCATTTGCGGTCGCCAATTCGTCAAAGGCCTGACGTAGAGATGTCGCGAGATCCACAAGACCTTGGCCCTGTGCCTCGTTTGCAGGAAATTCAAAGTCGATGTCGCTATGCAAGTTTGCGTTAGAGGTCGAAATGGACAAGGTGACGAAGAGACCCACATTCCGTCAAAGCCGTAATCCTTGATCAAGTATACTGCACTGGCCACGAAATTTCTCCTCAGGTCGTCGTCGGTAAGGAAGGAAAAGTGGCCTTCTTGAGAGTACGTCCAGCCGCCAACGGACAACAAGACCTTGAGATGGCTTTTGAATCTGCGGTCAGCGTTCATCGAATCGGTGACTGCAGGAACCTACCGATGGGACAACTTCAACAAGTAGAGCTAGACGGCAGCGTCATGAGGACTACAAGCCTCCAAAAGCGATCAACGCACCTGCTTCAAACAGCCGTACAGGTTGTTGCCCGGCTCGTTCCAAGAGTCGCCAGGATAATGTTTCTTTCAGACCGTCAGCAAAGACGTCTCACGTTCAGGACCAAGATGACATGGGTACCTGTACGTCTGCCCAGCTGTCAGTGAGGGAGATTTCGCCCGTGTCGGGTGATACGTCCGCAAACGCATACAAGATGTGTGTCAGTTGGCTTGGATCGATGTCCGTCGGCTCTAGGGCAGGTCATGAATGCAGACAACTGTCGCCTTGTTTGACACGTACGAAAGTTGGCATCATAGATACCCCTTAAGACAAGTCTGTTAGATCATGACAGAGGACATAGGAGGCATATACCAGTTCGTGAAATAAGCCGCCTGGACATACGTGATGGAACCCCGGCGTTGCGTGGTGTTGGATGAAACGTCTGTTAAAGTCGATATGGACGCCGCGTAGGATGGCGATGCGAGGGTGAATAACAGCGTCAGGATCGAGAACGACCACATGGCATATACTGCCAGAAATGCAAACGGGGGCTAGAGCAACCTCACCGAAACTTGGACATGATGGCCCTTTTGTAAGGCGGACGAAAGGGAGTATCACCGAGGTATTGCAATCGTAGTCCTCGGCTCCTAGTAACATGTGCTAGCGCCTCCCCATAAGGAGCAAGACGGATAGGTTTCGATGGCCTCGAGCACCGTCAAAAGGATGCCATCCATGCCAAATCGACTCCTGAAGAACAGAGATCAGTGACTCGGCAGACGATACGCCACAGCGAGGCGCGTCGTGGCAGGAGATAAACACGGAGAATGTGTCGCGTTATCGTTGGCGTTAGAACACTGCGCACCCTGCAAGGCAGTCGGATTGACTTTGCAGCGAGAGCATGGCCACGTTGGTGAACATGAGTGTCGCTACGAAGTGCCCGAACTTGGCTCCGCCACGATTGGCTCGCACGACGGTTTAAATAACGGAATTACCATACGAAAGCATTAAGACATGGATGGGAGTGTATCGAGCATAGCGACAGTACAGGATGCCCCACCAAGAAACGAATACTTCAAACGAGTGTAGAGGAGGGTGTCAGTTTTGGGGAATGTATTGCGTTGATGTGTAACAAAGCTTGAGTGAGGAAAAAGGATGGTAAGTTTGCGGGGAGGAACAAAGGAGGGAAATGCAGTAGCAAAAAGGATCCAGGAGGAAAACAAAGCTGACTGAACAATGCGGATAACTGCAGACTAAAGTGTGAAGATAGACAGCAACGAGGATAAGAGGGGAGGCAACCAAGGACGAAGAGAGTCCCGATCTGAGCGTCCGTGGTCGAGAACAAGGGGCAAGAGTAGCATCAGGAGGTGTGCAGGGTGGTGGTATAGTGAGACGCCGCAGGAATCCCAACGTTGGGCACTTGATACACTTGCTATAGACATGGTTATGATACATTCAGCGAATAAACATCTCTCGAACCGGATACAACATCACCTTGCAAGCAAGCGTCCCAACCATTTCTTCATAAAGCACACCTCCATCCCCCCTTGGCCAAAACAAACACCCTATCCACAAAGTTACACATCCACATATATAAGCACCGGTTCTCCGACACCCTCGATCTCTGGAATCACGCATTTCAGGTCAAACGCCTTTGCAAGCACTATCTTGAAAATCTTTTGAACATTGATCGATGCGGATGTTGAACAGAAGATTAGCGATGCATGCATTGCTCGAGCAAATCGCTTCGCCTGCAAGCTCATCGGTGGGCATATCCGAACGAATCCACAGACAACATACCTGTTTAGTAATCTCCTCCTGTTCATCCCGCGGGAAGGCTGCAAACGTGTCAAATTTCGTCCCAATCAAGAATGGAATTGCAGTCTGCGAAAAGTGTGAGTTTGGTACACACGAGGCCACATCAGACTCGAGTACTCCGTTCCCAGTCACGGACAACATCGAGCCGAAAAGTCGAAGGACAACCCACTCACCTTGTTGAACCCCCTCGCTTGTCGATACCACTCCTTTACCGAGTTCAGCGTCGACTTCCGGGAAAGGTCGAACATAAAAAGTATGGCGACGGCGTCATTGCAAACAAGAGGGAGCATGTTCACGAATTCGCGCTGGCCACCAAGGTCCCATATGGAGAATGTAATCGTGGTCCGCCGCACGGAGATTGTCTTCTCCATAAAGTTAACGCCTGTCGAAGGTCGGTTGAGCGACGAACGGCAGTGTTAGTTGTGATACGAACCCAGCGTCTGGATATAATCTTCATCAAAACTGCCCTCGACGTACTTGACCATGAGACTCGTCTTGCCTATCTGCGAATCCCCGACCATTCCGACTTTGATGACGACGCTGTTCTTCTCCTCGTTGTTTTCGACCAGGGGATGCGGATTCTGGCCGCTGGGGCCGGCCAAAGAGGTTGAGGTCGTCGGAGCGGACATGACAAGACCAAGTTTGGATGAAAGATTTGCTGGAAGCGAGGTAGGGTAACCTTTTTGAAACTAGGGTATAGAGTGGTAGTAAGAAATAGGAGGGAACAAAGGTAATCGATAGGGAAAAAAGAAGGACTGAGTTGCGTTGGTGAGAGGTTCGATAAGCGCTCCAGGTCAGGACGACCGGCCTACGCTCAGGAAAGAACTGAACTGAGCTTGGATTTTGTGTGCTTTGTCGTCCGTCAACAACCAACGCAGAAACAGAAAAAAAGTGTAATGGACGAGGTCAACTTGTGCTGTGTGCAACGTGCTCGTTTCGCACCCCTTATGGTTCGAATCTCAACCAACCATTAGTGCTGTGTGACTCGAACGATCAATGTAGAGTTCTTGTATCATCCGAAACAAGCGTGCAATCAGCTCTCAATGCTCGGCACTCTTTTCTTAACAAAAAAAAAAGGAAAACCAATACACATGTACATTGTTTCATCACCACAAGTTTATCGTCGCCGCTCCATTGGTCCTGAACTTTCCTATGACCTGACCTGCATAGTTCACGACGACTTCTCTCTCCCGTCCAGCAATATCATCGTCGACGACAAAGAGGGCGGAGGTGAGCTCTCCGTTGCTCCATGTAAAGTCAAGGGTAATCCCGCCCCGAAGGCGGGCTCCTTTGATCGACCCAGTGTGCCAATTAGCAGGCAGGGCTGGGAGGAGCGTTACCTGCAGTGGAATGTCGATGCTAGCAACATCGGGAGCTTGTAACAATGCATTCTGTTCATGGTGTGTCAGTTTCTAGCAAATCACCTCTTCAATTACTTACCAAAACGGCAGCAGAGAATCCAAAGTTGGCGTCGATTTGGAATATGTCCGTTCCGGGGCCATAAATGTCAAACAGGTTCGGCGCGAAATTTGTTTTGATGGCGTACTGACAGAAGATCATCATCAGGACCCGGGGAACAAAAAATCGATCACATACAGTCAGCACCTTGTAGAACTGGTCTACATTCCCGAGTTGAGCCCACCCAGCAGCTCTCCAGACTTTCTCCCAACCTGCATCGCCATCAGGGCCATCACCGTCACCCCTGTGAAGCAAGCTGGTTTCAGCAGCCGCCAAAAGCTGCTCTTTCGTATAACTCAGGAACGACCCGTTGACGGACAAACCGCCTTGTAAAGCAGGATCGTATGACACAATAGCATAGCCTGGGTACAACTAGAAAGTTTCTTAGCTGGACCCTGTCACGGCAATCATGTGTACATACACCTATCAGGTGACTGAGATGGCGATGGGTATCCGTTGGAGAATCCATATCAATCTTCCATTCTGAAGTCAGAGTGATCCGGCTGTTACTGGCCCGAGTATAGTGATAGATAGCTAAAATAACATACCTTGCAATTGACCCCACCGTCCGATTCGGAGCCCTTTGTCCATTTGAGCACGCTTGGATAGCACAGCTGAAGTCGAATTAGCAAAATTTATTCAGCATGCAAGAAAACCTACCATTTAAAAATTCAGTGTCGGTATCGCCAGCGACCGCATATCCTTGTTCAACTACATTGAAAAGCTGCCATATCAGCTGTTGAGCATGAGCACACCCTTGACAAATCCTTGTCAGTCGATATAGTGGCAAAATCCGCACGGCTAGATATACCGAATGTGATCGCAGCCTGTTCCGGTGAGTTGCAGGGCGCCGTGACGAGTGTGGAATCATTGAAGTGCAGATCCTCAACGAGTTTTTCGAGATGGAAACTCGCAACAGCCTACAGGAGGATTACCGTGAAGCTGGTCTCGAAGTCGACAAGGATAATACCTTAACAAGCGGGTACCCTTGAGATTTCCACCATTGAACGTCGTTGGTATGATCAAAATGATCCCAAACATGGATCATCTGGGATGTATGGGTGCACTACCGTAGACCTCAGCGCAGACAACGTACCATCCAAGCATTCGATTCTATGATGGACATGCGTAGTTCAACCTAGCTCGATTAAAAACAATAAAACAACATACCAGGATAATTAGCCCATATTGCAGAATTACCGCTGTGCTTCATCCCAGTGTGCCCGAAGATCTACGTTTATCAGAATACGTTATGGAATACAAATTACGCTGGCGTACGTTCATCTGAAAAGCAGCGTCAACGTATGCCAATCACATTCCGAAAGGAACCGACCTCGTTGTGAGTAACCCAACCTGTGCTGATGTTATATAGAACCCAAGCAGTATATGCCCCACGTGGAGCCCAGGTATTCTAGAACCATGATATTATAAATTTATAACACAAAATTTCTCGAAGGTGGAAACGTACCTCGAAATAATCAAACAGGGGAACAACAACATCCATGTTGGTCATCTCGGCGAACCAATAATTCATCTGGATATTAATGTTGGAATCTGAAAGATGAACTTCATGCTGGCCTTTTGGAAGTATATGACACACTCACGGTAGTCTGTGTCCCAAGTTTAATGCTGCAATGTCCAGTTCGCTGGCAAGTAGGGACTCAGTGACCACTCACCCGCAGACCATGGGTTTGTCGACCCTTTAGCCCACTTGCCTTGTAAGTTGGCTGGCAATGCTCCTCTAGCGCTGCTGGTCAATAGATATCTACCATAATTAAATGTCAACCATTCAAGGTATGCGTTCCCGACGTTCGTCTGGTACGACGCAACGATCTGATCCGTAGGTGTGTTCAGGTTGGGTATTTGGCCAAGGGAAAGCGAGAAGGGGCCCATGACTGACTGATAATCTGCAACATGTTCCGCGAGGATAGAGCTGTAATCAATAGATTGAACATTTGTCGAGGTCAAAACGGAGACAAGCTTGTCATGAGGATCCGGACCAAGAAACGAATAATCAAAAGCAGCATTTCCAGCTGCCATATCGTAATTGGTATCACCGACCCAAGTAATCCAGGCATCGGAGGCGCCGTTCACACTGAGCGTGGCGTTAGCAGTATTTGACCCAGAAGCCGCAGAACAGGTAATGGTACCGCCTGGTGCCACCACTTGAGCAATTATCTCGTACAGCATCCCAGGGATTCCGACATAACCCCTGATGTCAAGAGTTGAGCTATCGAGGCAAGTGACATTGGGTGTCGGTAGTCCAGCCTCGGCACCAACAGAGAAAGCATAGGTGACCTCGGGCAATGGATTAGTAGAGTTCACGTATTGCACACAAGCTCGGATCGGATTGGAGCAGAATGTTTCTCTGTTACAGCAGTCAGCACCATCGGTTCTCAATAATGTCATTTGCGTACCGGTTGAAGGTGGCACCACCTTGCGACCACGAAGTTCGTGTAATTCCTTCATCAAGATCCAACCACCTCGCATAGTCGCTCACCGTGCCATAGGCATCCAATGTCGCTAGTAGATACCCTGCACCGGCATAGGAACCTGTGCGCAGCCCAGGGAAACAACAAGGAAAAATAACGTAGCGTGTGAATAAACAGAACGAGAGTGCAGACACCACGCGTACCATACGCGCCAGCATCAGCCATGACCTCCTCGATATCTTCGCGACGCTGGTTAGCCATGATTGTGTACATGTATGTATAAATCCATCATACCACCAATCGTGCCGGTAGGGCTAGAAAAGATGGCTTGGCGGATGTTCTGCATGGCGTGGGCAAGTCGTGCATGCTGCGAGGGTGGACTGTTTCCACCGTTGTATGACTATGATGGACAAACATCGCGTCATGAGTCCACTGTAACTCATGAGCACACGGCCATAACACGCACAGGGTCTTGGAAGGGTCCTCCGGTCCAGAGGGATTCAATATTGAGCTGTGTAGTCTCTTGCAAAGTACCGCCGGGAAGCATCGCTGTGAACGATATGTTCTCAGAGAGCGCACTGAACGACATGACAGGCCATACCAGCCAAGTAACCATTTCCAACCGGAAGCCACTCTTGTTCCCAAATTGTTCCGGGTGTCGTGTACCAGAGGCCGTTCCCGGACGACGGAAAACCAGGTGGGGCAGAAGACGAGAGACGTGCACATGTTGTGGCGGTTAAAAGATAGTAGAACCGTTTGAAAAGCATCCGAATAGAGTAGGGAAGGAGGTCCGAGAAGAAATAATCAATGGAGAGAAAGCAGGCCCAGAGGTGACCGGCTACGAAGTCCACAGGCGAATCCATGATGACCTATTGGCACCCGAAGATAACCGAGTGGAAAAACACGTTATGCGTATGGATCTCGATGCAATAATGAATAGAAGTGATGTGCATCCCCCGCAGATAGCGGCGAAACAACTGCGAGAGGTGATGGTAGTTCCTACGAGACCCAGGCGACCTGTGTGAGCGACTTGATCGATCAAAAATGGAACATAATAGCCGAATACGTACCGTTCGTTGTCAGGACTCACACAAGATAATCGTATCAGTAGAATCGACATGGGTAACATGGTCGCCTGCCCCGAAAGCGAGTTAGTCCAAGGCTATCTAACAAACAATTCTAACTCACTTATGCGAAGAATGAGACCACCACTTGAATTTGGAGGCAACAACCGACGTGTATCTATTTGAAGCCAAAAGTTGAAAAAACAAATATTTTATGTTTGGAATCAGAAGTCTTTACGTAATAATTACACATCTCCGACAAGCACTGAGATGAATCGATCCGCATGACACAATCACACATGTCACCTGCTCGAAGACGAGACGCCCGTAGAAAATCTCGCTGGTTTCGGAGCCAGCTTACGCACGAGCAAAACACAGGTTGATAGATTCATGTCCTCGTCGCACCTTCAGCGCCTTATCTTAACCTCTTCTTGGCCAGTTTCGGCGATGTCAACCGTGTTATGACAGCGTTCGAGGCATGCTTCAAGTTGCCGTGTTCTTTCAAAGAAGTAGCCGAATTTCCAGTGAATTATCCTGCTCTTTCAGTATTAGACATCCATTCTTTTTCTTCGGTATGAAGTTTTGGTGAAGTAGGGATCCTGTTGAAAGCTATACAGACAAGGACTTGGCCCGGGACAGACCTGAGTAAAATTTCGACAACGATTGATCTGATGGTGTGGTAAATGTCGCGTGCACCTGCCGTGACTGTGCACAACAGCATCTCAGTTGACTGAGAAAGTGCTATGAGACTCATTTGCGCAACACAGACATATACCTTGTCTTTGACGTACGAGTCGATGTGCGGCGTCGAGTTCAATGCATGTTGGTGGATGGTGGTGGTGGGACGTGCAACGCTTACAATCAAACGATGAGATCTTTACCAACAGAAACTACATCAGTTCGTCTCTCTGCAAAATTGACCACTTGGAATCGCAGGGACATTGATGGAATGAGGGGCGACCAACCAACATAGCGGTTGTAAACTCTGAGGATTTTGAGACATTGTTCGTTCAGAGGTCTCACCATGAAAACGCGCGCTGTCTTCCTGCCTACCGAACCACAACACACTCGAGTGTCACAAAATAGAGTGAAAATACCACGACACTGATACTCGTGCAGATAACACAGGCGCCTCAGAAGTCGCGTGTTCGGCAAAAGAGGGTCCAGAGAGATTGCTGCAAGACCAAGAGGATGGCACTTACGTGATAGAAGGGATAGTCTCTTCATAGGTGTTGCCGTCCCATCAGCGCCCCAACTCTTCTATGTTTGACATCATGCTGCCAGTGGAAACTAGCGCGTAGAGGTTGTTGCTCAGCTTTCACCACGTTGAATTGATGGTAGTTCCATAGAGTTGGAATCTGAGAATGGTCCATTCCAAAAGTGCGTTCTTTGTCTGTGTCAATCGTCACGGTGAGCAGTTAGCCCCGTCTACAGACACGAAGAAAAGTTACGGTCTTTGAAGCCGTAACGTCATACAGGTACGCAGCTGATCACGTGAAGCTAGTCGCAATTTCCAAATTGCGTTGTCCCGAACGTCAACCGATCTGGCTCGTACTTCGGGTCCTGCCCATGACTCATGTTGAAAGAGGCCACTACATGCGTACCCGAGTTGGCGAGGAATACGAGGAGGAGCTGGAGCGAATCCGGTCTGTTCCCTCCTGTTTTCAATGCATAACAGATCTCACAAGCGTCTTAGGCGATACGAGGATTTTACTACCATCGGTATGTTCGCGGCGCGTACATCATGGTCTCATTTGTGTCACTCACGTTAAACCCGTCTGTGAAAGACTGGATTCAAGATTCGATAATAGAGAAGAACAGGCGGACTCGTGAAGCCGACAAGGCGCGCACTGCCTACCGGGGGCCCAACGGCGAAATAACGCCCGCCTGGGTGGGAGCACAATTTTTGAGGCTACTGATCGCTGGTGAATCGTGGTTTGTGATAACCTTGGTCGGTTCGTCATCCTTTCTGCAATGACACTGTATGTCGGTTAAGGGTGTTGGCTAGGTATATTTATTGGTGTCAACGCCGCGCTCATCTCCATTGTAACCGAATGGCTTTCTGACATAAAAAATGGGTATTGTACTGATGGATGGTGGTTAAATCAACAATTCTGCTGTTGGGAGGTCGAGACCGATGACGAATTTTGCTCGGTTTGGCACCCTTGGAGCTCAATCATTCTGGGACGATGGTTGGCCTATGTTTTGTTCGCCGTATGCTCTGTCAGACCTAGTGCGTTTGACAGAATTCATATCTTTTACAGGGGTTGTTCGCATTTGTGGCAGCTCACCTAGTGCGCACTATGGCGTCATATGCTGCGGGTTCTGGAATCTCGGAAATCAAGTGCATCCTTGCAGGCTTCATCATGAAGAGGTTTCTTGGGCCCGTCACGTTCTTTATCAAGAGCCTCACACTTGTGCGTTCCATGCTCGTGTGATTCTGTGGGTGCTAATCAGGGACAGCCCATGGTCATAGCCTCTGGCTTGTCTGTTGGAAAAGAAGGTCCATCAGTGCACGTTGCCTGCTGTATTGGGTCCCTGGTTGCAGGGTGGTCCCGACGCTACTCCCGGAGTTCAAGTTCGTGTTGACCTGTTCTACCTCTATTACTCGTCTTCAAGCCTGCTACAGGTAAAATGAGAGAGATCGTCACAGTTGCATCTGCAGCTGGTGTCGCCGTCGCCTTTGGTTCACCGATCGCAGGGGTGATGTTTTCAATCGAGGTGGCTTCATGTGTATTGCATTCTTGTGATAATTTTTTATTGAATGATGCGCGCAGGAAATGAGCCACATATTCAGTATCAAAACTATGTGGCGGAGTTTTGTCTGTGCGTTGGTTGCTACCTTCACGCTTTCTGTCCGTGCATGTTCTCACAGTTCATGATGCAACCTCATGTACTCTTTTCAGGTCATGAACCCCTTTCGCACAGGAAAGCTCGTTCTTTTTCAAGTGACTTACAGTCGTGATTGGCATTTCTTCGAAATCATCTTCTTCGTGATCCTTGGAATATTTGGTGTTAGTGACAATTTTCGATTGTTTTGTACCGGAAGGGCGACCCTGATGTTTATACTCCAGGGACTCTATGGCGCGTTTATGGTCAAGTTCAATATGCAGGTTGCGGCGTTTCGCCGGAAGCACTTGGCAAACCACGCGGTCGCCGAGGTTGTTGTGCTTGCCATTCTGACTGCGATTGTGGGATATCCAAATCGATTCTTACGCATCGATATGACTGAGATGATGTCCATCCTGTTCCGTGAGTGTGAAGGTGGCGGTGACTACAATAACCTGTGCCAGTGGGTACCTTCCAGCTCTGCCTTTCCATTGGATTGAACCCTTGCGCAAGGCTGTCTGCTCAGTGGGAAATGGTCAATTCATTACTCCTGGCTACCTTTCTGCGTTTGGGGTTGGTTGTGATCTCATATGGATCCCGGGTCCCCGCTGGCATTTTTGTGCCATCAATGGCTATCGGAGCTGCATTTGGTCGTATGGTCGGCATCATTGTGAAATCTATATATAGGTTGGTTCGTTTCCGTGCCCCTTGTCGGTCAATACGACTGATAATTATGCCAGGGCGTATCCCCAATCAGGGATATTTGCAGTCTGTGATCCGGATCTTCCGTGTATCACCCCTGGCACGTATGCATTTCTTGGAGCGGCAGCTGCCTTGAGCGGTGTCATGCGCATAACTGTGACTGTCGTTGTTGTCATGTTTGAGCTCACCGGTGCATTAACTTATATCTTACCAACCATGGTTCGTTCACAGCCTAGCAATTTTACCGTGCGCTTACCGTTTTCATTGTTTTAGATGGTGATTCTGGTCACGAAAGCAGTCGGCGATTTCATCGGCACACGTGGGATAGCCGACGAGGCCATTCGGTTCAATGGATACCCAATACTGGATCAACACGATTGTTCGTCGAACGTACCAGGTGGGTTATATAAATTTGATTATGCCTACCTTGGTTTTTCTGATGTGAATCAAGTCTCTGAGGTGATGAAGAGGGACCTGACGATTCTGTATGCCTCAGGGATGACGGTCAGCGATATAGGTAGGACGTTCACGCGAATGGGTGTAGTCCATTATTTAGCCGGAACCCCGCAGAGGAGGCTCTCGCTTCCACTGATGTAAAAGGATTTCCGATCGTGGCATCCAAGTCGTCAAAGGTCCTGTCTGGCTATATTGGAAGGACTGAATTACGCTATGTGCTAGGTATTTTATTTTTGTCGGCCGGTCTTGTCAAACTTTGATTTCGTTTGTGTTCAGACAAGGCCCAACGCAGGAGTGATATATTGCCTGATACGCCATGCTCACTGAGCCGGCAAGCTTCTGATCAGGACGACTTTGTCTTGTCAGGAGTGGTATCAGGATCAGCTCTGGGCGCGGAAGAGGACGATGCGGCTGAATTACTGGAGACCACCGCGTCAAATGATGTCCTAAAGCTATGGCCCTGGGTAAATCAGGTATGAACGCCTGGTATCTCTGTTGCCTTGTCATTGACGAGGTTCGGCGCGATAGACGCCTCTCACGGTGTCTCCACGGTTACCCCTCGAGATCGTGTTGCAACTTTTCAAGCGTATGGGGTAAGGCGATTTTGTCGTTTGTGCGGCTCGCCACTCACGACTGCTGGGCAGCCCACGGGTGATTCTGGTGGAGGAACAAGGTTCCCTGAAGGGATTGGTCACGGTGAAGGACGTGCTGAGGTTCAACCTGACCGAAAAGTCCGAGAGCGATCAACGGCAGTTCTGGGACAATGGGGAGTTTGAAGCTGCCCTGGAAGTGATGTGGAATTGGGCCATACAGGCGATGGAAGACTTTATAACGTGGTTCAAAGCCATGGTTCGACGTTGAACACATATTTTTTTTTGTTAATCGACTGCGTTTCGTCATGACTATAATTATTGAGGACCTGCAGATGTGTTGATGGTCACCGAAAGTGCTGGGGTTGGATCTGCCCTGCAGCTTTCCTCATGATGGTCCAAGGATGAGTCCTACCCCCAACCTATCCCTTGCAATGCTTTGCTGTCATGACCGGCTCATTCGAGACAGCAAGCTCAATGATTACTAGGAGATGAATTTTTGCTACTGAACTGACTGCCTGACTGATGGCTCAAAGCCAATCCTGAGGGTGTGCTCACACTCTTGTGACCCTAATGAAGCAGTGCAAGAACAAGATCAAACAGCACTTGAAAGGATGATATATATGCTACCGTCTTGGATGCTTTTTTTTTTTTGCAAGGCATGCAAGAAGACTATTGAGGTGCATGTCGTGACGTGAGACGGTGGGCGATGCTCTTCCGTGCGAGGGCATTGTTGCACGCTCATCGTCTGCACCATCTCAACGACGTTCTCGTCTATCGGGTGGTAGGAATGCGGAGCGCGCTCGTGTGCACCGATCCGGTCAGGTTTCTGAACTGTTCCAAGCGCGGCCAAACGTACAATGGAGATCGGATCGTTCTTTTCATAGACCGATCACGTGATCATGGATGTGCAACTCGTGCACGGCAACACACATAAATAAAGGCGGCGAGACCGGCGAGAGGGAGAATGCGGCGACACCTGACTGCAGCAACATTGATATGACGATGATGGCCTCGGACTCTGGGAGGCTGACGGCGCTCACGACGAGCACGCTCTCGCTCCTGCGGGAACGCGAGCGACTGCAGGCGACGCACCCGTCGCTGCACCTCGCACAGATCGTCGCGCACCTGCACACGCTGCGGAGCGGTGTGGTGGCGCTCCAGGAGGCGTCGGACGACGACGGCGGCGACGGGGAGGTAGCGGTGCTCCGGGGGCAGTATGAGCGGCTGCGAGGGATGCTGGGGGAGGTAGAGGCGGGCATGGCGGGGTTGGAGAGGTAGGTCATGGACGGTCATCGTCGTCGTTGCTCACGCACGGTACAGTATCCCGCTTCCGGCGAGGACGCCGCCATCACCGACGGCAGAGGGCGAACGCAAGTCGCTCGAGCCGACGTCGGCGTTTGAGCCGTACAGGGACGAGCCACAGGACGAGGAGGGGATTCTACTGCAACAGCGAGAGATGATACAAGGTCGGGCGACGGTCACCGGTCGTTTGTTTTGACTGACACGACGTGCAGAACAAGACGGCCGGCTGGACCACCTGTCGTCGTCGATCGGGCGGCAACACCATATCTCGCTGCAGATCAACGACGAACTGGAGGTGCACACGGGGCTGCTGGACACGCTGGACACGGAGCTGGACGGGACGGACGCGCGGATGGTGCGTGCGCGGCGACAGCTGACACGTGTGGCACGTGGGGCGAAGGAGAATGGTGCGTCGAGACGTGTATAGGGTGCAAACACGGACTGACTGACTCGTGTGCGTGGGCAGCGTCGACGGTGACGATCGGACTGCTGATTCTAGTACTACTAATTTTGATCGTGGTGTTCAAGACGTGATATGTAATGACATCTAAGCGACACCCATGATAGCCCAGATGGCCCTTCCGACCTTGCTGACACCGTCGGAGCCGTAACCGTCTGGATAGTGCCTGCCGGGTATACCGTCCGCGCGGCGGAGACCGTCGGCGACGAGTTGGTCGCCGAGTAAGGAGAGACGGATGCTGAGCAGCTTGTTCATGAAGGGTGCAGTGAACTCGGGGTGGCCCTGCACGGTGAGGACACGGATGGCGGTGAGATCGATGGGGGAGTCGGGGTCGTAGGCGGCGTCGAATATGACCATGCCGTGGTTAGGTGTGTTGTCGGTAAAGCCGAGGAGGTGTGTGTTGGGCGGGAGGGTCGGGATGTGGTCCCTGTGCATCTGTTGGAGATCCTGGACGGGGGTGGATGAGCACGGGCATGGGGGGCTTGGGGAGAAACGGACGAGGTGGTCTGCGCCAAAGATGGCCTTGCCAAGGGGGGTGAGCTGGACGGTGGTGACGGCGACCTCCCATCCGACGTTGTTCAAGACACAGGGGGCGCCGAGTGCCCTGGCGATGATCTGGTGGCCAAAGCAGATGCCTGAGCGGGGGTCAGCGGGGCGCACGGGGAGGAGCGAGATGGGCTACCAAAGATCTTGACGGACGGTTTCTGTGCGATGATGCGCGCGACGTAGGCGATGAGGGTGTTGATCCATGCGATGTCCTCGTAGGCAGATGCACGGGATCCGCTGATCAAGATGGCATCGTAGTGCTCGTCGACGGGTGGATGATCGTGCACGACGTCGAACGTGTGGAGGGTGTAGGGGGACCCAGAGCTGGACGCGGCAAGGAGGGCGTCGAATATGGCGTGGTAGTCGCCGTGGTCGTGCTCGATCTCTGGCACGACCTGATCGCAGGCAAGCAGTGCGAGTCGGAGCATAACTTTCCCACGGTGCTTCACCATGAGCGACGTCGTCAACGCGCTCGTCGCCATCGCCGTCTTCGTCTTCCTCTTCAGATGGGCCACCAAAGGTACGTTCGCTCGTTCATTAGCCTTATGTTGTGCTACATTTTCTGCCAGGCTCTCCTTCCTCCTCCGCCCCCACCTCCTCGACAGCAGCACTCGGATTCAGGCCCAAGCATGTCACTCAGCACATGGTCGTTCTCCTTTCCCCGCCATCGCTCTTGCTGATCCTCCCCATCCAGGTCGACCAGATCCACGCCATGTTTCCCGACATCCCCCCGTACGTCCCCGTCCCCGTCACCCGCCCCTCCCTCACACACCCGCCCCCAGCGACAACATCCGCTTCGACCTCTTGCGCACCGGCAGCGTTGAGCTCACCACGAACAAGATCCTCGAGCGCGGCTTCCTCGACGCGGTGCGTCCCCTCCCTCACGCCCTCTCTCCGTCACCCGTCTCACCCCCGCGGCGCAGCCTCCCCCCGCCTACTTTACCCTCTACCCCCGGCCCGACCAACCCACGCCGGCGGCACCTCCCACCACCACCCCCGCTACGACCGCCCCCGCCCCCAAATCTTCCCTCATCGAGCGTTACCACCTCCAGCACCGCCTCGTTGACACCACCGTCGATGCCGGCGGAAAAGCGACCTGGGAGGACTCTCCCGAGAAACGCGAGGCCAGCTTGCGCGAACGCAAAGCACAGATGGTCCTCGCCGCCAGACAGTGTGTCCCTTTCTCTTCCTCCATCCCTCGCTCATCCGCTCCCAGGCGCATGCTCGCACAATAGTCGTAATAAATACCTCTATTTACAACGCTTGTATAAAACCGCCACTCTTCAATAGGAATACTATTAAAAAGAGAGAGACCACTGTCCCGAGTGTCTGTGATATATATAACGAACGAGTGGGCCGCCAATGCTACATTACAGTGATGCTATGGGTATCATATCCTCGCCGCCGCTCATTCCTTGAGCGCATCCCTGCCCCGCTTCCGCAGACTCCCACTCAGACTCCGGATGCTCTCCGGTCGTTTCAGAATCGCGTCTGCCAGGACATTATTC
>JBBPMP010000227.1:3967-15689 GCA_038090395.1 Boletales sp. KT-2023a | reverse complement strand
GTGACGGCGAGGGCGAGAGAGCCGGCTGCGACGAGGAAGACGGTGTTGAGGACGAACTTGGGATCGTCGACGAGCCAGCGACGGAGCCGGTCGTCGTGCTCGCTCTCGACCATGGCAGTTTACACAAAGGCCCACTTTCAATCTCCGATCTCACGACACTTTTGGGTTTTGTACTTGAACAATAATCATCGCGACGCCGCTACGAGGCGAGGCGATGCCCAGTCCTGTTCCTAGCGAGTGCCTGCAGCCCGCCAGCCGTGTCATCACGACTATTCCGCCATGCAATGTAGGTTGGCCCTTTTTTTTTTTGCTTTCGACGTCATGGGTACGTCTTTCTATGTATATCCAGTTCGGCCCTGATAGCGAACCGTTTTGTTTCCGAGTCCTTCCGTACATGGGTGCATACGTCCATCAGAGTAATGGGACCCTATCAGACCACGCAACCCCCGCCCAGTGTTGCTCCGATGGGGTTGCCCGTGCGTGGATCACGCACACACGTCGGCGACTTGCGCGCATCACATGCCCCCTCGACGCTCCGCACGCCCGCGCCAATAATAGCCTCCGTCCTTGCATCAAAAAGAAACAAAGAGAGGTGCCTCTGCCGAAAATAACTGCGATCCTGTGGCGTACGAGTGGCGTCCTTTCAAGTTGCCGACATCGACTTTGGACCCCCATCGCGCGTGACGCGGGTGCCACGTTTCAGCGAGCGTTTTTTTTTTTCTTGTTCCATCCCCTCGGGGTCGCTCGCTCCGGTCCAATGCACCGGAGTGGGGTTTGGGGATGCATTTTTTTTTGCGTCGGCCCGCTCGCACGATCTATTCGTGTCGGTAGCGGGTGAGGCATATCCATCTCGGCTGCGGTAGCTCGACGATTTGGATCTGCAAAAGCGCGCACTTTCTCGACACCACCCACTCCCGTACGCGGTCGTATGTCCTTCACGGGCTTTCCGGTATGACCCTCTTCTATACACATCATGCAACGCACAACGTTGGCGAGGGCGCACGCTGAGGACGCGTCCCACCGCGGATGATGTACACTGGCGCTGGACTATGGACCAGAGGCGCGAGACATCGACGGAGGCGCGAGACTGTTCTGTTTCGAATCGAATAATGTTACACAAGGTTCGGATGATTTTATGTGTGCGCGTCGAATGGTACGTGTGTCCCGCGTTCATGGTGTCCGCAACGATGCCAATGCTGGTTTTGAAAAAAAAAAAAAGGGAATGGAGCGCTTCACGCGCGATGAAAGCTTCCAAGTGCCATCCGCCAGCGAATGTGGATACGACCATCCTGGCAGTTCACGGCGGCGGAAGATCATCGACAATCTCTGGCGCAAACGTCAAACGATGCACCGCTGCGCTGTTGATCTGGAATCACTCGTCCGTCTACATAGCGGTAGCAGTTTAGACACGGACGCGCAACGTCCGGGCTGCATCCTCAAAACTGCAAGGGAAGATGCCCCTTGGAAGTAGCCCACCATTTGGGCAACACCGGAAGTATTTGTGATCCAGGACCGCGGTGCTGGTCGACTTGTGTTCATTGTTCATCGTAGGCCATAGAAAACGTGTCACCCGAGTGCTTCGGCAGATCAAAGAACATGATCGTGAGGATGAACAGCGACGCGACAAAATTAGCCTGCCTTCCAAAAAAGAGACGAGCGACTGGCGGCGCCGCGTCGTGGAATTCGGACCCAGATGGATCGGCTTTCAGCGCTCGACCGAGCCACTGGACTGCAGACGAGGAAAGGGGTATTGCACATGGTACGCACGTGTCGTATGGATGTGCTGATATCACAATGCGTGGCGACGGAGAGCGTCACTGAAAACATCGGATGCTGTGCGTATCTGTCGTCGGTATGTGTACTGTGCTCCGACGTGGTTTCTCAGGGGCAGTACTGACAGTCTCATGGGTAGGGGATGGGGAATCAGGTCTAGGACTTAACGATGGATGGGTCCGTGTCCACCATATTCAGGTCATTCGCCGACGTCTCGTGACGGAAGACATATTCGATGGAGCGGTCGGACTTGAGGTGAGCCGTATTGATAGGCTGCTTTTTTTTCTCTTTTTGGTGCTCATGTGGGAACATGGACCGGTGAGGCGATCATATTTGCAACCACCTGGGTTGAGTTTTTCCAGACGGACCACTTCCACCATCTACCGTTCAAGGCACTCAGACGCCAAAGTTGAACCGGTTTGGAAGACGTTATATTCTGATGAAGACGCGCCGTCGAGTCACATAAGGTGGGGGAACTTCTATACTGGTTGTCGAGGATTGAGCACCAGGAAAATCTAGTGTGATCGCACCGTGCTGCGTCAAAGTGGACGTATGCGTGCTGTACGTGAAATATGGAGTGTACGCTAGCCACGCAAGTACCTACTACTAAGTAGGGATGCATACATCCAGGTCCAGAGGATGTCAGTAGACAACGGGCCATGTTCAGTCGCCAACAGGCTAGCACATAGTAATACGTTACTTTTATACTAGCACACCGAAAACCACAAAAAGATGGGTGTGCATCATTGCAGCTCAGAATACAAATATATTACAAGGTAAACGTCCTCCCTTCCATCAACTTGTCTTACAACTGTAGTAACTATCAGACACAAGTCGGGGAGTGCTCAATAACTGAGTGAGTGTGCCGCGTACATTGAATGTGATCCCGGCTGTGCTTGGAGCCACAGCCATCCATCCGACAGGAATGGGCTCGTCCCCGAGGGTGAGACCGGCGTACGCTTCCGCAACGTGTGCAATCTGTCCTTCTGTCTCGCCGACAAAAATGACACTCAAAGGTAAGCCTCTCTCATTCTCGCCCAAGCGTTTTCGCAGTGCTTCCAAACCCTCACTCGGAGGGCTATGAGTGTTACTTATAGTGCATTGAAATGCATATACCCTGGTCTTGAGCACGAGGACACCATCGATGCCATGGATATTGGTGTTAGCAGGACGCCAATAGTAGGGTGGCGTCGAAGTCGATGGCGCATTCAAAGTGCCAGGAATGCACACAGGGAAGCTTGGGAGTTGTAATATGGTAGAACAGTGCATCCCGTCAGAGGAATACCAGGAGATATGAAACTGCTTTGATCGGGATATTGAGCCATGAAACAGACTTTCGAAAATTTGACTAGAGGATGCATGCAACGATGGGTATCCGCTGAGGGCAGTGTAAAAGTCCGCTTTTATTTGATTGCTGTTCAGAATAAGCCCGTCAGCGAGATAGTCGCAGATCGTGCGTGTCGGGATCCAAATGTCACAGTTGTAGCGGATGAGATTCCCCGTATCGGCGTCCTTTTTGGGGCGGACGAAATAAAATTGAGATGCGTGCACCGACTGGGAAGTCGAGCGACGCCGCCCCATCCACAATGGCTCTGCAGTTTCGGACAGCAGCGCCGGCGCGATGGCGGAATGTTGCTTCAACCTCCAGCTCTTCCTCTGCTGTTTGGCAATGAAGCCATCTCCCAGGCGTACCGCCCCACTTCTCCGCGAAAGTGATCAGACGACCGACATCCAGTCGTAGCAGTATACCATACACTGCATCAGAAATCTTGTTGGAGTGGATAAAACGAAAACTCCACTTACGCAAGTTTCTTGACTTCTTCTGGAGGCCATATGTCCATGATAAAGGGCCGTGCAAGGTGATACTTTCCAAAAGCCCACCAGTGTGCGGCACTCGGAGAGGTGATCAGGATAATGCGAATATGAGAGACAGACGTGAATCGGGCAGGAGGGTGAGAGATATGGTCATTAGTGTCGCAAAGAGCCCACATCCTATGTGGGTAGTAGTTGTTGAGCTGTCCTGTTCTGCGTTTCATTGACTGTAACACCATCTTCTCTGAAAAAAACATAGTGATTGGCATATCCAGTCAGAGGCTGGATTACAACCGCCTCTCCGAGACCAAGAAGACGAATGAGCACGTAGAAGATGAAATAGGTTTTACCTAGCGGCATCACGGTTAGTTTGCGTTCTCAAAAATGTCACCCAAGAACATTACCTATCCCTGGTTGACCGACGACAAAAGAATGGGGATAGTCTGTGTATATGGCATTGAATGCCACAAGATATTCCTCCCTGACGAGAATCTTGTCCTGCTGCAGAGCCATATTGGAAAGGGCTTGAAAGACACCAAAGTACTCCTGAATGTCGAGAAACTCGATTCCACCCTCATTCCGTATGAAAGCCTGGGATTTTTTCCAGGCATGCTGAAACAAGTTCCGCAGGGCAGGAACGAAAGGTATGAGATCATCCGTCGATGCAAGGATGCAGGGGTGATTGAAACTCCCCCTAATTTCTGGACGCAATACGTCTGACACAGTCTGTTGGTCCAATAAGGAACGACTAGTCACATTCGTAACGACTGAACAGCATTACAACGACAAGTCATTTGTGCCGCGGAATCCGAACATGCTCTAATGCAACGTTCTTCAACCGCGGCTGTCTGGCTCTCCATATACTGCGGAAGGGGGTTCTACAAGACTTTCATGGACCAACTCACTTGGGATCCGCGACCATTTGTTAGGACTTCACACTCGATGCTCCGAAGGGGCGCACTATGAGAGCGAACAATAACAATTCCAAACGTACAGAATACAATATACACGACGAGTCTTATATACTAGTCAAAAAGCGGTGCTATGAATGTTCTACAGGGTTCTACGACATTCCAATGACGTATGTGTTGAAAAGGGTAGGGGTGTAGGGTTGTGAGTATGTGAAATAAAGGTAAGG
The DNA here is from genome assembly GCA_038090395.1 of Boletales sp. KT-2023a. Classification (NCBI taxonomy): domain Eukaryota; kingdom Fungi; phylum Basidiomycota; class Agaricomycetes; order Boletales; species Boletales sp. KT-2023a. The sequence goes on along the minus strand of JBBPMP010000227.1, from coordinate 10,966 downwards.
GTTCTTACATTACCCCCTTCTCAAGATTGTTCGTCCTCGAACAATGGAATATCGAAAAGAGAATCGTCAAGGTGTTTGAAATGAGAACGGAAATCAAGGAATTCCGGATCAGTAAACGTTGTTCCGGTGGCGGTACACGAAGGGCAATCACAAGGATCGTCGGTGGCGATAAGACGAGAACGGAAGGTTTTCGAAGGGCGAAAAGCCGTTGGGTGTTTACGATAGAATGCCTTTACTGCTTCTTGGGCATTTCCCAGTTCTTCTTCATGCTTCCATTCGTTTTCTTCGCGAGGAAATCCTTTCCAGCTCACGAGGAATTCAATGTGATTACGACGTTCGTGACAATCCAGAATTTCTTCGATTTCCTGTTCAGGTTGTTGCGCAATGATATCCGGGGGTGGCGGTGGAGCACGTTGTTGGGAAGGAAAGACTCCAGCGTGATAGGGATGAAGGAGGCATTTATTGAACACTGGATGAATTCCACGCCATTTGGAGTCCAACTTTAACTTGTATGCTCTGTTGCCCACTTTCTTCACTACTTTGAAGGGCCCATAATGCTTGTCATCGAGTTTTTTAGAAGGTCGTTCCGATCGGATGTTTGTGGCATCTAATAACACTAGATCTCCAGATTTGTATTCAGGTGGAGTTCGTGTGTTCCGATCATGAAACTTTTTCATATCCGCAGCGGCGTGTTCCAATGCCAGTTTAGCTTCTTCGTATGATTCTTTCATATGATTTACGAAGCTTTCTGCTGATTCGTTACGGATTTGTTTCCTTCTATCAATCCCGATCAACGGCTGTTGTCCGTAATTAAGTACGAACGGAGAGAACCCAGTGGCATTTGTTCGTTGATTGTGTGCGAATTCTGCCAATGGAAGCCAATCTACCCAATCCGTTTGTCTGTGATTGGTATAAAGACGGAGATACTGTTCAACCATAGAGTTATATCGTTTGGTTTGTCCGTCCGTTTGGGGGTGAAAGGCTGTAGATGGATTTCCCTCTATCTTTAGCTGTGCGTACAGATCCTTCATGAACTGTGACACGAATTGTGGTCCTCGATCTGAGATCACCTTTTGCAGAGTTCCGTGGAGTTTAAAGATGTGGTCACGGAATATTTTAGCAACTCCTTCAGCAGTGATGGTGGTTTGAACTGGTAATAGATGTACCATTTTCGAGAACCTATCGACGATTGTCAAGATCGCGTCCTTTCCCTGGGATTCCAGTAGCGGTCTGATGATGTCAACGGAGATGACCTGCCACGGAGATTCCGGTACGTCGTTCGGATGTAGTGGAGTGGATTTCGATTGCATAAACGCCTTTGCTTTCTGACATTTATCGCATCCTTTTACATATGCCTCTACTTCTCTTTTAAGCGTTGGCCAGTAGTATTTCCCCATTATTAGATCTCGAGTTTGTTTCATTCCCAGATGTCCGGCTAGCGGATGATCGTGATGGGCGATCAAAATCTCTTCTCGGAGTTTATCATCTTTGGGTACGTAAAGCAGATCTTTCCACTTCATGATTCCCTCCGATTTCGTCCATTTTGAATTTTCCTTGGCGGCTTCTTGTTGTACTAGAGATTCCATTCTGTATTGTAACCGTTTTATCCGTTCTTCGAATGATACGACCTCTGATTCTTGGCTGGTCGGTGAGCGCACAGCAGCTCTAACCGATACTTCAGCGGGAGGATTGACAAAAAGATGAGGAGGAAGGACAATTTTTTGCTTATTGTCGTTCTCTACCCCCTTCTCAAAGTCTGTCCTCCGGGACAGTGGATCGGCAGGATTTCCTTTACCAGGACGATGCGAAATATGGAAATGGTATTCTTGGAGAAGTTGATGCCAGCGAGCTTGACGTCGAGAAAGATCCTGGGGACGAGTCCAATATTCCAGATTCTTATGGTCGCTTAGCACTTCAATTTCGTGTTTCGCATCCAAGAGATAATGATGCCATTCCTTAAAAGCAAAAATGATTGCAGCAAGTTCCAGATCCGCGGCATGGTAGTTACGTTCCACGTCATTCAAGGAACGAGAGATGTAAGCGAGCGGATGCCAACGATCATTTTGCTTCTGAGTGAGAATAGCACCAATTCCAATCCCTGATCCATCAGTCTCGATTCGGATTGGACCATCATCGGTAGGCATGGCCAAGACAGGGGCAGTAGTGATGGCCTTTTTAAGTGTTAAGAATGCGTTCTCACACTCGTCAGACCATATAAACTCCTGTTTCTCGGAGGTAAGCGCATTGAGCAGGCGTGCCAATTTGGCGAAGTCTTGGATAAATCGGCGATAGAAGTTCATGAAGCCGAGGAATCCATGCAATTGCTTCTGAGTTTTAGGCGTAGGCCATGCCGTAACACCTTCGACCTTCGTAGGGTCCATTTTGATCGCGTTGTGGGCAACGATTAGTCCGAGATATTCGGTCTCTTCTTGTTCAAACTCGCATTTAGTATGTTTCAAATACAGTTTGTTGTCGCGGAGGATTTGGAGTACCTCATTTACCACTACATGATGTTCTTCGATGGTTTCGGTGAAGATCATGATGTCGTCCATATAGATGACAACCTTTCCTCGATTGATCAGATCTCGGAAGAGGTGGTTCATCATAGTTTGAAAGGTTGCCGGCGAATTGGTAAGCCCAAAGAACATCACCAAGGGTTCGAAAAGTCCTCGATTAGTTCTGAATGCGGCTTTCCACTCGTCTCCGTCCTTCATCCGGATGTTATTATATCCCCATCGGACATCAAGCTTGGTATAATATTTAGCTTTCTTGAGTTTATCTACTAGCTCCGATATAAGCGGCAGGGGATATCGGTTTTTGACCGTAATGGCGTTTAATTTCCGGTAGTCTTGGACAGGTCTTAACCAGCCATCTTTCTTCTTTACAAAGAAGAATGGCGATGCGAATGGAGATTTGGAAGGTCGAATTCGTCCTGAGCTAAGATTTTCCTCTACAGTAAGAATGAATCCAACTCCTTCTGTTCGTCAACTGACAAGTTATACGTTTTGCAGTCAACCTTATGATCTCCGGGGATCAATTCGACAGCGTGGTCCCAAGGTCGTCGTGGAGGTAGTTCGTCGAAGTTTTCCTTGGTGAACACATCGGCATATTGATGATATGCTTCTGGGACTACAGCTTCGAATGATTTATCGCCGCCTTTCTTTTTGTATGCTTCGATCGCTAGGTCGGTTGATAACGTTCGGATATATCCGTCAACATCCAATTGGAATGTTCTGTCTCTGGATTCTTCCTCGTCGTCATCATCTTCATCTGGCACTAACCAGGGCATTTCCTCATTGTGATTACATCTGAATTTAAGCGTTCGCTTTTTCCAGTCTATGTCCGGGTTGTGGGATTTTAGCCAATCCATTCCGAGGAATATCTCATGTGTGCTCAGTTTGGTAATGGCAAGTGCCAGATTCTCTTTGTGACCGTCGATCTCAAGTTCCACTGTGGTAAACTTCGTGATCCGTCCATGGGTATTCATTGTTCCATCAGCATTGTATACTGGAATTGCTTTAGGAATGTCGTAGGTTGAAAGCCCATGTTCAGTTACGAAGTTTTCATCGATTGCTGATCCGGTACATCCAGAATCAACCAATGCTTTTAACGCAAAGCGATCTCCAGCAGGCGTAAGTACTTCGGCCTGAATCTCTAGAGAATCTTTTGATCTTCTTCGCTTTACGTATTTTGGTTTATTCTGAAGTTCGCGGAGTACGAACTGTGCTTCGAGGGAGTTTAATCCTTTGATGCAAGTTAACAGTTCGTCATTTACTTCCGCGATTCTCGAATCATGTACGAATGACCTCAAGTGGTGCATTGATCGCTCATCATCCGTATTGTCAACGACCTGTTTGATCCACTGGGCCGACCATGGGTCCACAGTGTTCATCCAAGTCTGTCTACCGGTTCCCTTTACCGTGCTTTTGATCGGATGTTCACTTGGGTGAACAGAGCCTGGGTTCTCCCCCATTTGGCTTACAGCCACACGATTCTGGGAACTTTCAACAACCGGGGGGTGATCAACCCTCAGCGGTCCCTTTGGTCGTTGCAAAATTCGGATTTGAGTTGATCCAAACCCTTTGTCTCCGCGTTCCGTTGCATCGAGATCTTCTACTTCTTTTACCAGTGGTGTGGTGATCTTTTCTAAGATCATTTGAGCAATACGATCTCCTTTCTTAAGTGTCACCGGTTCATTTCCTGTGTTTAGAAGTATCACTTGGACCTCTCCGCAATAGTCGGCGTCGACTACCCCTGCAAGGACATCTATTCCTTTCTTTGCTGCTAATTCCGATCTGGGTGCGATCCGTGCGTATGTGCCTTTTGGAGCTTTGACACTAATTTTCAAGGGGATCTTTACCTGTTCATTCGGTTTCACAGTGACGTCCTCCATTCCGAATACGTCATAACCGGCAGCTTGTTCACTCTGCCGTTCCGGTAACTTAGCTTCCCTGTCTAGTTTCTTTACTTCGAATATTTCAGTCTCAGTCGTGGTTTCAACAGGCAAAATAGAATATCGATTTGTCGAAACTACAGACTGTACATGTGGAGACGTAATTGACTGGTTTACGCTCCGGTGACAAAACCTGATCCGGAAGCTACAGGAGGAGGGGAAGAAGAAGAAGAGGAAGGAATCGCAGGTGCAGATGGTACTACATATTTCCCCAATTCAATGTCCGTGATGGCCTGCTCCAGAGCAGCGTCATCTTGATACTCAATCTTGATTCCGCGGAACGTCATGCTTCTGACTGCCTGGGTACGCCTAGGCCTCATGTGATCCACACATGGCCACGGTTTCCCACATTGTTGGCATTTCCCTTGAGCTCGTGCCGTGTCAAGATCCATCGGGGCGCCAGCGCCTCCGAATGTTCCTGTGGCATTGGGATGTACCGGTGCCGGTGCACGATACACGGGTTGAGCTTGAGGGCGCGCGACGGCAGGCGCATTGACTGTTGCGGCGCAAGGAGTGAAACGTTGTTGCTGTGAGGTTTGTTGGTTACCCCAGTTACATCCACCTTGCCTTTCCTTAAGGGTTTGGAGGATAGTGTCGGCTTGCTTCAACACTTTCTCCCATTCGGCAACGTCTTCACTATCAATGAGTTGGGGTTGGGAGCGCATGACGAAGGAGACGATCTCGTAGTGAACCTTCGTCTGCAGTACGCGGACCAACGTGCAAGCGTGTGTGGAAGTCTTATATTCCGCCTCAATCATCAAGTGTTTCAACTTGACGAGATAGTCATGGAGTGACTCCGTCCTTCCTTGAGCAGTCTCCAGCAACTTCTGTTCAGCTCGTCGGCGGACGTCAATCGGAGTGAACGTTTCCTTTAACACCTCCATAAAGTCCTTCCACAGCATCGTATTGATCTTTGACAAATTCTCCATGAGGAATAAGTCTGCGAAGCGTCCAGCTTCGTTATCCCCTTTCATATACGACAACGTGATGAGAATCTTCTGTTTCTCCGACGGTTCATCGCTAAAGCCCGAAATGAATAAGGTTACTTGTCTTATCCATTGGTTGTACCTGTTCTTGTCACCTGTGAAGGTGTCGGGTTTGGCGGCGATTGACTTTCCCAGAGAGTGGCGAGCCCTCGTAGATTGGTCGTCGTCGTCGTTGTTCTGCGCAGCCGATGGTACTGACACGTGGGGGTCGCACATGGGGTAATCGGTATCTCCAAGGGTTCTCGATTGGCCCTGCGTACGAGAACATAGATTCTCCCATTGCGTTCGAAAGGTTCCGTAGTCTGGTAATGTAGACTCCGAGTTAATAATGGCGATGCGTCTCGGCGTCGGGGGAATACCGGCGGTGTCGGGGCCGTAGACGGAGAAGGTGTTGAGCCAGACACAATAGGCGGCAAGGAACGACGTGGCAGCTTCACGTTCGGGTTCGCTGGACAAGGGTCCAGTTCCAGAGGTAGAGGCTGCGAGAGGGGGAGCAATTGGTCTTCTCGCTTGGGGGGCGTGGACGTGTGCAGGGTATGAATGTCCTGCTCTAGACTCAGCTCTAGAGGTCGCGCGGCTGAGGGTTCGTTCCACCTCGGCGGGAGTGGGAGTAACGGAAGCGGAATCATCGGTGGGGAGGATGGAGCTAGACATCTAAGATCTGATCGTGGGTAGCGGGGTATGGTTGTAAAGGGGATCGCACTGTCTCCTGCTCTATGAGCACTCGACGAGAGGGCATATGAATGGAGGTTGCGTGTACTACACAAAATGTGCAGCGGGACAACAGCAACACGGATGGGTGACGGAAAAGCTAGAAATTTGAGGAAGGCGAGGAGGGCGGTCGGGTATTCTTCGTCAATTGATGTGGTTAAGCAATACCACGAAGCGAGACGTCTCAGAGGACGGTGTTGGAATACCGGATAAAGGTGGTATGCCTACGAGTCTCACTGCTGGGCTCGCTACGCAGGTACACTTTTCACGTGTGACAACGTTCGGGGTAATGGCTAGTACACCCGAGCACTATGCTTGAGGACTCGGTACTGGACAGTATCGGTAGCAGGAAACTACACGTGTCCTACTCGAAGTCGCACGTTAACCCTCGTGTCCGGGTCGCTGTCGTGAAGGGAAGAAAGGAAGATAGAAAGAACACGGATACCAAGAATGATGGTAGGGCTGGGCAAGTAAAGCAAGAGAGAGCGCGAGAGCGCGAGATGTTCGCGGCGGCAAAGTGCCAGCGGCAGAAGGTGGCGTTTGAGGTGGTCGAAGTCGAAGTTGCGAAGAGCGTGATAAGAAGCGAGAGACCTTCGCGAAGTGCGTCGGTTCGGTAATGAGTAACGTTTGGAATTTTGTTAGGACTTCACACTCGATGCTCCGAAGGGGCGCACTATGAGAGCGAACAATAACAATTCCAAACGTACAGAATACAATATACACGACGAGTCTTATATACTACTCAGAAAGCGGTGTTAGGAATGTTCTACAACGTTCTACGATATTCCAATGACGTATGTATGGAAAAGGGTAAGGGCGTAGGGTTGTGAGTATGTGAAATAAAGGTAA
>JBBPMP010000226.1:0-33990 GCA_038090395.1 Boletales sp. KT-2023a | reverse complement strand
TGGTTCGCGATGGCGAGGGCGCGACCCCGGGTAGATCGGTTGCGATGCGGGTAAAACGAGTGGGGAGGAGGGAGGCTTCCTGCTCGGCGGAGCCTAAATACCAGGTGGGCACGAGGGCTACGCACGGCTGGCATTTCCCATAGGTCATTCTGGCACCGAGGGCCCCTTCGGGATCCCCGTTGCACTTTTGCGTTGCCGTGCAGTGCCCACGGCGGTCCATACCGACGTGTGATCGCCCTTCGCCATCCATGAAGGATTCGATGAAGCGACACAGATAGTGCACTGTGTGACAACATCACTCTCCTTTGAACTCAAATGTGTTTTGAATGTGTTATGAATGCTTCCAGTCAGTGATGCAGAAGAAGGCAGCACCTGTTCAATTGGTACATAACAACCTTGTCATCATACATATGTCATAGCATTCCAGTAGTCTACCCTACACCCTGATGTATTTAAACCCCCAGTTCAGTCATACTGTAGTTGTCTTCCCTCATGTTGTAACCACACCATGGGTTCTAACAGTACCCATACCTGCGCCTGAGCCAAAGAATGGGGACGAGGATAGTGCGGCGCCCGAACATCCACGATCGACACGACGCACGGTTGTGCGGCACGATGTCGATGATGTGTGCATGACAGACTGCCCTGAGCTCAGGTGGATGTACCTCGGTCCATATCATACAGGAATTTCATTCTTCCTGCAATAATGTTCAACTGGTCAGATCACATCTAAACTATCAGCTGGAAAAACGTAGTATCCTCGGCATCAGCCTTTAAAGCAAATAATAGTACGATGGAGAGCAAACCCACAACGAGGAATACGAAGCAAGACAGAGCACATGCAGGGTACAATGCTAGGCACCAATATGCACATAGAGATTCCGTCGATCGAGGGGCACCCTGACCGACCTTGTCGTTCTCCACAACGCACACGCCGCACGCGTATGATCCAACCGACCCGACTCGTCCACCATATGCTTGTAAAACACGGACGTGATCTTGTTCGTCTGCGCATCGTCCACCACCCACATCGTCCCAATCACCGAGCGAAACCCTGCAAACTGCATCGCCGCCCCCAGATGAAGCACTTCGTCTGGACTCTCTTCATCTCTGACTGTCGTGTGGCGAGCCGACGGGTATGCGAATTCGGCATGCTTCAAGTCCAATCGGCTGATCCGCTGGATCGTCAACCGTCCGTCTTGGAGGGCGAACGTGGACCCGAAAAGATGACTCTTCTCTGGGAGTCCGTGACAGGCGACACTCGTTCTTTCCCAGTTCCTCTGTCACCCTCGAAATCGACAAATTTTGTCCTTCGATGGAGGTGAATGCCGCGAGACCTTCTAAGCGCCGTGCGAGGTTCACCAGTTCCGTGCCGACAGACTGGAGTTTATTGGTTCCTCTCGCGTTCGCTTGTCCGACAGTAAGGAAACGTTTCTGGCCGGATGCAGATGTCAAGCAAGTGGATTTCCGAGCCTGAATGAGCGCGCTCAGGGTGAGAGTATATGATGGGATGTTCAAATCCGAAAATCCCTTCTGGTCCTTCCTATAAGGGGCAGCGGCATGTAGCGGAAGAAGGGAGAACTCGGCAGTGGGACACCACCAGACGCGTGATTGAAGTGGATATCCGAGTGTAGAACGGAGGGAATCAGCAATGGGGGAAACGACCTAGTTCCAGAGGTCTCGCAAGAAGACTTGCAAGTCTTTCGTAACTTCATCCTTTTTCGCGCGCTCGGTCAATCTACCGAGGGTAAACACCAGTAGTCGAACATCCTCCTGTGTGACCGATATCGGAACGTGGATAGGATCACTGCTAACAGATACAACAAGAGCGTCAGAGCTGTACTGGCTCGCATTCACGGTAATGACTAGTCCACCGCTGGCCGCACCTGGGAGGTCGGGGAAGACCAACGGGAGAAGGAACCGAGAAAGACCAGGCAACTCGCATATCTTGGACACTGGAGGTCAATGACCTCACTGAGATCCTGCAGTCCATCCAATAGCAGGCACCAATCGTTGAGACAGATTGCAAGGTTGTTCAAGAAGATCAACCTCTCTGGATGCCCAGGTGGGAAAAGCTCCGGATCCTCTCTTGCGAGGTCAATGGCCTCACTGAGATCCTCAGATTGGCCGAGCTGCTGATACCGAGTATAGAGATAAAGTGCGAGGCGATACAAAGAAGTGGATTGGTCCTGGTGTCCTGGCGGACGAAGCTCCAGGGCCTCCCTCTCGAGGAGAATAGTTTCCTCGATGGTCTCCATTCCTCCGAGTTGTTGGTACCGAAGCCAGAGATGATGCGAAAGCTGGCTCAAACCATAAGCTCGCCAGAGGTGGCCAGGAGTGCGCATCGCGACCGCCTCCTCGATGTAGCGCGCTTCGGCGCCTCGTTCAAACTTGTCGCCAAGCGAGCCTGTACGTGAAAGCAGTTCTCGAAACGTCGGTTGCGTCACTTGCTCGTCCTGGTCGTTGACGCGATGAGGTTGGAAACCTGACAAGATCTGCTGGGACGTACGGTACCACTGTGGGGCTAACCTGTGAGTGCGCACAGTGCACACGCGAGTAGTTCTTGAACGGGTTGTAGCGTCAATCGCTCGTTCAAGTTGTCGACCTTGCGAGCCCTACGATTATTGTGCCCAAACTTGACGTCGTTTGAACGCGGGAGTTAGCGCGAAAGGTTTGATACCGTGAACACCCGAGGCAGCGAGCCCAAACAGTGTTCCACATCATTATGATCGAACCCGAGAAGCACCCATACATACAGAATGCAATCATACCCGCGTATAAAAAGAAAACGTAGTATACCTTAATGAACGTGAAATCGCCCTCCACAGAAAGCATCTATGAGGACGACTCCGAGCCTACCAAGGATTAAAAAAGACATCCAAGGTAGAAGTGTGACGCTCGATTTCTTCAGTTCCCGCTGATGCCTAGTACGCCTGCCGCCCCATGGATATCATCGCATTCTCGAAAAGGCGTGCTTCACACGACTCATTCCGGGCACATGAAGGCAAAGATCCCCCAAAGTCTCAGGACTCGTAATTTCTGCGGAACGCGGCCACATTTTTTTGCACATAAATAACGCCACATACATACCACACCCATCAAACACCGCCCGAGATGTCCCTGTCTTCCATTCTCATTTCTTCCCCCTGATCTTCGCTCGCCGTGTGTGGAGCAGCCGCAAACACGATAACGCTCGCCGCAGCACCACGACCTGATCCCGATGTGAAACCGAAAGCTGTGTCGATGTGCGTTTCGCGCCCGTCTCCGACATGAACATCGCGAGAGTAGAGCTCCCGCAAACCGAGGACAAATCGAGGGACGAGGGTGAATGCAGGTACGTATCCTATCACCATCAGCAGTATCCACCATCTGTTCGAGGCAGTGCTTCCGACGAACATGAGCACATTGACCAGCGTGAATAACAGAATGCTGTTCAGTACGATTCGTCTTTTGGTGAGTGCAAGAGAGGCAAAGCGAGAGGGAGCAGACATACGCCAAAAAGTAAAGCATTCCCTCTCTCGTGAGGATGTTCATGTAACGACTGAGTTGGAATCGTTTCGTTGACCTGTACATTTGAAGCGACTGTCTGACGAATTGGATGGCGAAGAGCAAACACATTAATGCATTGAGAATGACAAAGGCAAGGATAGTGGCAATCGTTTCAGACCACGGAAGGGATCCGAGTTGCGCCAAGCAATATGAGAAACCCTGCACTTGACCGATGGTTACTAAAGTGGGCGAAACGACAGTTATACAGTGATGTAGCGCACACAATGCCATGTAGATGTTCACGCACCAGTGGGGATTCCAGGAAGGCTGAGCATGACGCACGAAACAAACATCAAGGTGAATTCTATGACGAACAACGTGAGAAATGAGCCAAAGATGTATTTAGATCGATTGTACATGGCCCAGAGGCGCAGGATCATCAACACTGTATCTGAAAATGAGACATCATCGGCCCTGCCACAGACGAATTTGGAATCTCACAATCCGCTGTTCCAAAGAATACCAGGCTACCGTAGTTCTGCAGAACGAAAAATATACTGCCTTGAAAATTTTTATGAAAGATTAAAATGCATGCATGGAACATATAGTACTCACAACTAATCGAATGCAGCCGTTACTGGAAACAGCCGAGTGCCATTTCAAGATGGAAAATAAACACGTACGTCTGCGAGTAGTCATGAATTTCATTGCTATTGACAATTTAAAAGTAAATCACCTTTTCGATGTTCGGCAGGAAAGAGCTCCCCACTACGATGAAGTTGGATTGGCCAGTTCAACCAACCAAAGCTGAAATATGAAACGAACGCACTCAAGGTATTGAGACTAGTAACATAATCTAGAGATCAGTTGACGCATCCTGCCCTAGATATAGACGTACAAGACTGTGGCCAATCCAGAATAACGCGCCTGACATTCGAAATCCGTCAACGCGACTGTGGTCATCGGTAGTCGAATACTCACGAGCACATACATCGTTGACACCCATGACTTGCGATTGTTCTGTAGCGGCGTCAGAATAGACGGAACACTCAAGGATCAGCTTGTCTGACCCAAATGTACTCAATCTGCAGAAGTAGTCGCTCAGTGAGATTGTTCGGATTCCAACGAGACCTATACCTCCATTGAAAGTGTGAGAACTTGGGGTATTGGGCTCATCTTCAAAAAAATCATAAATTACTTGTGCAGATGCACCACTTACTGTAATCGTATCCAACAGCAGTGAGGATCGCAACTGTTGATTAGTGTAAGACCGAAGAAAGGCGAACGATAAGTTCGACGAGCTCACGATTCATGTAGTTGTTCTGTTGAATGGCAGCGGCGGACAGCTCCATGTCGAACGAAGTGAACGTTGTATGCAGGGTGCACCAAGATAGCGAAAGCAGTATCCCGCGAACATATGGTGCGCGAACAGCACATAAGTATGCCTCATGTTGATTATGTGACACGCTTTCGATCATTTTCTGCACTGCCATTACCGTCTAGAAGAATACGATCAAGATCATGATCGGCCTTATGCCGCCTACTCTCCGACTTTCTGATAGACAGATAGAAGTTTCGGATTTGTCCGGTCAATCACCCTTCTAGCAAAATGAGATGCCGTGAATCGTGGGCTCGGGAGTGACCTGTGCAGCGGTCTTTCCTTGTCTTTTAAAACGTCAATGGGAGTTTGAACCATGGTGAGGGCGTTGAAACCGAGTGATATGCACCGTATGCCATACAGCGTAAACAGTGTGACGATGGGGATAATGGCCTTGTGAGGATCCGCTTGCCCTGCGCGAAATACGTCGCCAATCACGATTTGCCGTTTTTCGTTATGGAGAGAGGCAGTGGCCGATGGCACAAGAATACTCCACTGCCGAACAGGTGGGGAATACGCGCTACAGTAGTATCGCCTATTGTAGAAAATGAACCTGCGCGTCACATGGCCAACGGATATGCTTTCATTTCCATCTCTTGGCGCGGCGAACTATCACCGGTGTGTCCAATGAGCATGGACCGCACGATGCCATTATCCGTTCGAACCTTCAAGTCGGACCAGATCAAAATCAGTAGGGTGGGCGGTGGTTGGAGAAAGATCACCTACTTTAGCACAGTGGCGATGTCGCCATCTCACTCTCGAATCCTAGTGGTGTGTACAGAATGATTCTCTAGAAGAACGTTTGCAGTCTTCGAATGGAATCGTTGGGCGGTTGAAGGTTCACAGGAAGAACATGTTCGGTTGACAACCGACGCTTATGTAAGCATCCTTAACCCACTGGCAGCGCCTCAATCCGACTTTGCGGGTCTTATCCATCTCGCCTGAATCGAAACTTCCGTTGGGAGAAGCAGCTCCAGATCTTGTTACCGCCTTGTCTGACTCCGAAAAACCACCCCACTGACTACACAAATCAAAGTACACCGCAATTCCAACTCAGTCGGCGCTATCCCAAATTCTGAATTGACCATCCTACCCACATGGGATCATACCAGCTACATAATTAACTGGGTCCAACAAATGTTCCAGATGCTATGTACAGGTAAAATGAACGGCAGATGGCGTGGCTCGCTGCGGCATAATATATACACATTCCTCATCTATTGTCCAAGAAAGTGATCACGTAACGAGTATACTTGGACAATACGTATGGATTTGTATCCACACCATTCATCTTGGGTTCAAGTGCGTAGAAGATTACGATTTACACTCAGAACAGTCTGCGAATTTCGATGATCTGGCAAAAGTTCTCAAGGCTGCAATCGGAGGAGCTCATCTGGCTCACCTCTTTTATAACTATCCAGATTCCCACTCCATGGCCTTCCCTCTCTTCCATTTGTACCTCTCTGCCCTTGCTTGCCTGTCCATCATCCATGAATATAGTAGCAAGCGAGCTCACAAGCACCGGCTGGCCTGACATCGATGCTAAACCAAACACTGCGTCGATATCTCCTTCGCATCTTCATTGCTAATCGTGCGCAGAGCTCCCGTAAGCTCAAGATAAATCGAGAGACGGGCATGAGGGCAGGTACATATCCTGCCACGGCCAGCAAAGCCCGCCATCCATCGGTCGAAACGTTGCCTAGGAAGGCGAACACGCGAGGCAGACCGGACAATGTAGGCTGACTGGTAGGAAAGAACTGCCCAGTCAGACGAGGCCGAATGAGTCATAGAACATAGAACAATAGGACTGCCAATAGAATACGCACACAAGGAACTGATCCTAGCACGCCAATCGAGCAATCAGTCATCATATCGCACACCAGAAACTCGACATACACGACCGTCCGTGCCCGATAATTCATATGCATCAATTTCCGTATGGCGCTCTAAAGTTAAGGATATGCACGAGAACGAATATTGCAGATATCAAAAGCATGAGGCTTGACCTGCAGTTGCATCAGAATGCGTGAACTGCTCTGAAAGCATTATTCGGACCTAGATGCGATCGATCTACAATAATTGTCGATCAGCAGACCACCCGAATGCACTGATTTTAAAACATGCCTCCGTTGAAAGAGTGAGGACTAATAGCACACAAAAGTCAGAAATAGCTCTGGAGTAGGTCGGGTGACTGACCGTGATCATATCTGACGGTAGCAAATGTTGCAAGCACTGACGAAGGTACGGGGATCGGAAGGGTCTCTACGAGCGTACGATTCACGTATGGGAGTTATTATGTTGAATGGTTGTGACCGACAGCTACGCGTTGGAAGCCATGGATGAGATGAGTCTCCAAAACACGTTAAAGGAGTGAAAGAAACGGCTCACAAGCCCTCTGTCTGTGGACCAACGGTAGGTCCACACGTTGTGAGACGCGGAGACTCAATGCCTTGTTTACACAAGCACCGCCCGCTCAAAAAGGCTGCCAGACGCGAGACTTGCAATATCAACTTCATGATCGGTGATACATCGCTCCACGCACGGTTTCCCGACACTGTGACTCGAATAAGTATCAAAATTCGATTCAGTCGAGAGTCGAGAGTCTAAACACCAACCAAGCGAAAAACCGGTGCATTTCGGAATAGGACATTATCTGCATGACAATGCGACTCGTGAGTAGCTCCGGCCCCATCGTATGTGAACAGATGTCGGAGAGTTGGAGGTCTGAAGAATGTGCGTAATTAGTCTTTGAGCAACCGCTTGGAGACACGACGGGGCAGCCACGAGTAGATCGTAAAGGAGGGAGAGCGGGTGGGCAGAGCCTGTTGTGCGGGAGCACGGAGCGCTCTCCAGTAATAAGTGATGTTGGGTATTGTGCGAGTGGCGAGGTCAGGCCTGGATGGGTGGCACTGGGCGCGCCTCGCGGCGAGACGCAGGAAGAAAATTTTGGCATGGCCGCTCAGTGTTTGTTGAAAAATAGTGAGGCGCCGAAAGGTTCAGCTTCAGGCTAGAGAATGGTCGGAAGGTGCGACAAAAAGATGGGAAGGACTGGAGGAACGAGCGGACGAGCGCGGTGAAGGCGACGTGGCGGGCCGCTTCCCGGTGAGTCGTCCAAAGACAAAGAAAACGATGTGAATGACAGAGTCACGCTGGCTGCACGCCACGTCTGGACCCGTTGATCATATCAAGCGAAAGGTATGCATAGAAACCTTCCTTAAAGCAACTTTACGCCGACTGCAGTGCGCGCCGTGTTTTCCCTTAAGCTTCATTTTCTGAACGGACAAGTATCCTGAAGTGTTTACGCCTGCTCTCCCGACCAACTCGATATATATATACATATAGCAACATACATGTTTCGGATATACTACAATCATGCGTCATTAACGCTGTTGTTTTTCCTTCCTTCCATCTCTATCCCTTCACCGAAATCTGGCTCTTCGATTTGCCTAGCGTCCACGAACTCGATCGCACTGACATTACTCGTATAGGCAAACCCGAAAGCTGCATCAATGTTCCCCTCAAATCGGCCGCGAGCATCCTGCGCATACAGCTCCCGCAAACTCAGAATAAACCTGGGAACGAGAGTGAATGCGGCGACGTATCCTGCTACTGTTAACAGTATCCACCACCCGTTCGTCATAACGCTTCCGATGAATGTGAACACGTTGATCAGAGCAAACGACAAAATACTATTCACAGCAATTCAACGTTGAACTAACAGAAGCAAGGGACGAAAGGGCAGACGTACGCTCCAAAGTAAAACATTCCCTCCCTCGTGAGGCGGTTGATGTAGCGGCCGAGCCGAAATTGCTTAGTGGCTCGGTACATTTGAAGCGATTGCCTGACAAATTGTATGGCTACGAACAAGCATAGCAATACATTGAGGATGACGAAGGCAAGGGCGGCAGCTATGGTTTCGGGCCAGATGAGAGAACTGAGTTCTGGCGTGCAAGCCGAGTAACCAAGTGCTTGAGTATTGATTGCTACATGTTTGGGAAAACGGTAGTTATTGACATCTGTGGTGCAAACATTAATATAATGCTCTGTCTTACGTACCTGCGGAAGCATTGACCGCGCTGAGCATTGCACAGAAAATGATCATAAAAATGATCTCGATGGAAAATAGCGTGAGGAATGTAACGAGGATGAGCTTCGAACGACTGTATATCGCCCAGAGGCGAAGGATCATCATAACTGACAATGAGACGTGACCAAGGCCTGCGGAATTGAGTATAAAATCTCACAATCTGCAGTGCCGAAAAATATGAGACTAGTCCAGCTTTCAACAATGTAGAGTACATTGCCTTGGAAGTTGCTTGAGCCAAAGTCAGAGATCGATGACATGAAATGAGCGTACTCACAACTGATGAAGCATGTAAGTTACTCGGGGAGCTGTTGGTTAGCCAAGACTTGAAAACGAATGCTTACATCTGCCAAATTATAAAATGTTTCTTTACTATAAATGGTAGCAAAAATCACCTTCGAAGGTCCAGGAATGAAAGAGCTACCCTCTGTGATCAGGCCCATATATCAATTTAACACCAAAATTATGCGTAGTATGTATACACACCTAGGGAATTGACGCTTATTGACCGATCTAGGAATCAATACTTGGTACTCGCATCAGACAAATACATACATGACAGAAAATAGTCCAAAATAACGAGCCTGAAGAATGTCAACAATTTATATTCGCACTGTACCCACGATATAGTGGTTGGTCATAGTACTCACGAGCACAAACATCGTAGATATCCATGTCCAGGGTTTGCTCTGCAGTAATGTCAGGATGGTGAGCTTTTCCGAAACATTTTCATGTCTGACCCAAATATATTCAATCTGGAAATCCGTCAGTGAATGGATCACGGAGCCGATAGTGTGTTCATTGCAAGTCGTGCCGTACCTCCTTTGGAAACGTCAGCACTGATGGTGGTGAAGTTCATCTAATGTAAAGCGACACATGGCATCACTCACAATAATCGTATCCGACGGCGGTAATAATCGCAACTGAAACGAATAAGACGAATCGACAACCAGTGGGAATGGAAATATGGATGAGCATACGAATTGCGTAATCACTCTGTTGAGTGGTGGCGACAGTTTGCGGCAAGTCCGAAGCCATGGATGATGCGCAGAATACGCTACCAGGAGAGTATGGTAAGGAAGGCGTCAGGTCATACTCTACAGATTCTCATGGCAAGTTCAATATATGTGCTCACCGGAAAAATGTCAATACACCGAAGACCCGCGTATGGCGCTATTAAGTGGGTTGTATCGATGGGCCATCCAGCCATCGTTTGGCGAGTAGACATGCCAGCCAGCCATTTATCGCCCTTATGGCGCTGTAATCCGCGGGAGGATCTTGGAGTCTGGACTTCTGACGTACAAAAATCAGCTTCGTTTCATAAAGACGGCACACACCACAGTGCAAATGAGCGTCACTCAGGGTCGGTAACCGTTAACCGTTCGCGATGACTGAAAAACATGTCAACGATTTACACGCATTCCTATGTTGCGTGTACGTACCTGTTCAACGATTGGTTTTGCGCAACCCAGAAAAGTGGCCCATCTCATTTATACGTGTTCGGCGTTACTGTTCGCCGGTAAACCTGCAGCGGGGGTTCAAACTGGAAAAAGGGATAGATCAATATGGAATGCACAAATTGATATCCTGTGATCAGTGCCTGTAACCAGTGAATCCAACCACCAAAATACGACGTAAGAGGAACGACATCCGCAGCACGAGCAGCCGTTATAAAGCCGCCTCGGGTGAATATCAAGTCTTGGCAATGTGGGCGCCATGCAAGTCGTCAAGCACCAAATGCTGGTTAAATGGTTAGTAATCCAGGATATGGACGAGTGCTTGCTTGTCGTACTGGCAATATTTTATCAAGGACACCGCTTCGAAATCGCGTTGAGCTGAATGTCCAAACTGTACATACAGCCGTGTTTTGCAATGTTTACGAGCACGTTCAATGCAGTCCCCTTAGCATGCCATTTCAGTCACATATGTATAGCCCAAATGACATATGCCCCTGAATTTCTGCCTCGTTCCCGTTGTCTTGCTTCGCCTTTGCACATTAATACTTATCTCGACGACGCCCAGCACCTGCATGTCTGATCGTCCTGACAGCCCCACTCCGCACCCGAATGCCCAGGTGAGAGCTAAACACTCTCAGGCCGAGCATGATTATTTGGTTGAATGGTTTTGGAAACCAGGTATAAGCTAAATCCGTGATCGCGCCATCGAAAATTTAACAGGAAACATCTTTTGCAGATTCCACATGCAGGGCTGACGACTGAAGCACTGAACGACATATCAGGATCGTAATTCATCATTGCCGCGGTGAACTGCGCCAACTGGTGGACGATACGGTCTCAGATGACGCCTCCCATAAGTATACTGAACGACACACCTTCAAGACCAATCTCCCCGATTAGATATCCTTTCTACGTGGCTGAGATGGGTAGGTAGATCCTGAAGTCTTTCAAGGCATTGAACAGCCAGTAACGACAGCACCGTACAGCGAAAAATTAAATAAGGGATAAGTACGCCAGTCTAAGTCCATCTAATGGATAAACATTATATTCACCACCTTGTCGACGTGGACGTCACGAGTCTCGCCGGATGTCGGAACCGTTTCCAAGGCTCTTGTATCATTTTCCTGTTTCTCAGCGGCAATTGTTCACCCTGTCACTTCTCCATTCCACGCACTCCACGCCCTCTAGATCGAATCCATTTCCATCAATAGAAGTTCAATGCCGCTCAGTTCCCTGGGGGTCTGGTGTTGCTGATATACTCCGAGTGTGAACTTTGTGTCAAAAAAGTCAGCCACGACTTTATGGCATATGATAATCAAGTGCCCGTACTATTGCAGTCTTCCCTCTCTTCGATCATCACATCTTCCCCTCCACATGAGATCGTTTGCGCAGGGCTGGCAAACACGATCGCACTCGCGGTGGGGCAACGGGCTGGTCCGGACGTGAAACCGAAAGCGGTATCGATCTCCTCTCCACGCATGCCTCGAAGATCGCGGGTAAAAAGCTCCCGCAAGTTCAGGACAAATCGTGGAATGAGAGTGAATGCAGGTACGTATCCTAAAACAGTCATCATTATCCACCATTCATTCGTCAGAATCCATCCCATCGCAGTGAGCAAGAAAATCATAGCAAATAACAACATGCTACCATAATAAATGAATCATTAGCTACGCACATACATATAAGAAGATATATAGACACACGTAAAAAAGTAGAGCATCCCATCCCTAGCGAGAAGGTTCATGTAACGAGTTAGTTGACATCGTTTTGTTGCTCTGTACATTTGAAGCAATTGTTTAATGGATCGTGTTGCGACCAGGAAACACATCAATGCGTTGAGGGTGACAGGCGTCAAGATAGCAGTCAAGGTTATAGGACGCATGAAGGGACTGATTTCTGACGTGCAAAGAGAAAAATAAAGCACCTGAACTGTAGCGGCTAAATGAATGGAAAATAATGTCTAGGTGTGTGGCGGCTGTATGAAGTAAAGTGTCACACACCTGCGGAAAAATTGTGAGCACTGTATATAATACAAGCAAAGAGCATCATGATGAGTTCAATCACGAATATTGTGAGCAAGGAGGTAAGGATGACCCTCGATCGATCATACATCGCCCAAAGCCGGAGGATCATCATCACTGTGCTCATAATAAACATGATTTACACCAGGATCAGATGTGAAACCTCACGATCAGCGCTACCACAGAAAATCACACTAGTCCAGTCCATAACACTATACAGAATGTTACCTTGGATACGAAAATGAGCGGAATGGGCATGGAACCAGGTTACTGTACTCACAGCTATGGGAGTCACGTGATCATGTTGTTGATCCAGTCAAAATGAGCGTAATTACTTACGTCTGCCAACAGTCAGGTATGATTTATGATGCATAGTAAGGTGCATTACATTGGAACCCGATAAAAAAGAACTCTCCCCTTTAAAATTATTAACCACATTAACTTTTCGACCACAATGTTGCAAGGATTGAGCGTACTGAGGGCGCCCAATCTGGAGAAACAACCAGAGATTAATTAAATGCGTTATAATGGGCATAGACATACATCGCAGAGGATAATCCGAAATAACGCAACTAAAGATGATGAGTCATGGTGCAGAATTGGTCATACCACCAGGATGCGCACCAGAACGAATAGTACAGACACCCATGTCCAGCGTTTATTCTGACGATAGACATGTTAGCATGAACGAATTATTCGCAAAATTTGATCTTTGACCCAAATATATTCAATCTGCAATAAACCGACGTCCCTTCGAACGAGTCATCTTACTGTTTGTGACTCGCCACGTACCTCCATCGAAAATGTAAGGACTAGCAAATCCAAATCAATCTGAGGTGAGAGATATGAATGTAAACTTACTGTAATCATATGCGACAGCAGTCAGGACTGCAACTGCCAACAGCAGTAAGTCAATTGACAATGATCGGAAGTGAATCTGAACACACGAGCAGCAAAATTGTTATATTGAATAGTTGTGACGACTTGCTGCAGATCGGAAGCCATGGAAGTGAAGCGCGCAAAGAGATGCAATGGTGTACATAAGCCATGGCATGCGGTGCTGGTTGAAGTGGTACAAACACCGCCATGAGAATCCAGAATCAGGAGTCAGGACCCTCGTGCCCGTCTGCAATCACCACATCCATTAGCTAATAGCCAATTGCCTGATGGCGTCTGCCATATAGGTACATAGTGTCCAAGGCTATGTCTTTGAACTACGCTCAGGCATTAGAGCGGGGCGGGAGTAGAGATGGATGACGTACGTAGACAGTACGTAGTACGTGCAGGAGATGTGGAAAGGTGGGGAGTGAAAGACAAGCGCACTCATGACTCCAGGAGGCTGAGCCGCGAGGCTACGAGACGGCAGTTGAGTGAAAGGTGTGGTGAGGTGGGTGCGCGAAACAGCGAGCTGGAAGGCGTGGTACGGACTCGGAAAGAGCCGCGCGCCACATTGCCCCGGAAAGACTAACACTGACTATGCAACCTATGCACAGGAAAATCAACCATTCACGATCTGCAATTTCCGACATTGCCCGCGATTGTAATAGATGATTTTCCCGACCAAGCATCTCCTTTGGGAATTCAGGACCTGAAAATATTTAGTGGCCATCTCTGGGATATATCGGTGAGTACCAGCACTCAATATCTGTCTGATCGCGACTGAAATTGGCAACGAAAGGGAGAAAGGCTGTCGGACTCTCACACGATAGAGTGTGTGGGTTTTCACCGACAGAACCATGAATCAGAGCCTCGATAATGAACCTTGAGCGGTGTCACGGACTCTGGTTTAGATCGAGCTGCCACTGTTCCTCTCAGGTCAGAGCTCGTAAGTGAAGTTTCTTCAAATAAAAGACATGCCGAATACCAGAGACCTCGATTCATTTTTTTTCGTATTAGCCTGATATCAATAAATAGCATTTAGCACAAGTCGATGCTTGTTCCCATCATGCACTCCCGCCTTGCATGTCCAAGACCCTCTCTTCCATTGGAATGACTCCGCTGTCGTCTAACTCCTCGCTTTCTTCTGTTTCCGCGAACATGATTGTGCTCGCGGGAGCGCCACGGTCAAACCCTGATGTGAAACCAAATGCTGTGTCGATATCCCTTCCGGATCTGCCTCGAAGATCGTATACATAAAGTTCCCGCAAGGCCAGGATGAATCGGGGGACAAGGGTGAATGCGGGTACCCACTGTGCTACTAGCAGTAGCGACCACCACCCATCCATTGGCAGCCCGTCTACGAAATTAAATATGTTTATCACCTCATATGAGAGTGCGCTGCTCGAAGCGGTTAATAGCATTAAATGGAGGAAAAATGGTAAACACACGCAAAAAAGTACAATATTCCGTCCTTCACCAAAAGGCTCCTATAACGACCGAGTTGGAATTGTTTTGTTGCCTTGTACAATCGAACGGACTGCCTGATAGACCTAATGGCAGCAAGTAGACATGTAAGCGTTCCGAGGGTGGCTTGCACAATTGCCGCAGTTTTAAGCCAGGTATAAGAGTTGAATTGTCCCATACAAAAGGTAAAACCAGGCACTTGCGTAATAACTGCCAAGATTTAGTTGAGTGGGGTGCCATACGTATAATGTTGGTGTAACATTCACATACCAACAACAATATTCTTGGTCGTGAGCATGAAACAGGATATTCCCGCCAAGATGAATATGATGGCATATATAATGACAAGGGTCAAAAGAATGATCTTCGATCGGTCATACATGGCCCAGAGGCGCAGAATGAAGACTACTACACAACTGGTGAGATCTGACATGTCGCCATCAAATTGAATGTGGAAATCTCACAATCCGCAGCTGCAAAGAAAATCAAGCTGGCCCACACCGAAAAGTCATATAGTATGATACCTAAGAAATATACATGAGAATGTCACAAAAAATGGAGGGTACGACCTACAACTAGATATTGAAACATGTAACATTGTTGAGAAAAGCAATAAATCAATGTAAGACGGCGAAAACATACGTCTGCAAACAGTCAAAAACATTTCAGAGGTTTTATTATTGCGTAGTGGTCAGAAAAGATACATTTTCAGGGATTGGTAATAAAGATGTTCCCACTTTGAGCATGGTGGATCAGCCAAGGGGTGGTCTTACGGCGCGAAGACAGGGTGGACGTGGGCTTAAACTCACCAAGGTTGCCGATCCTAGAACATCGACCAGGAGTCAGTTGATACGTTTTTCCGAAAACATAGTATTACATAGCACAGCACAATCCAACATAGCGCGCCTGAATTTTTACGACAGTCAGCTGCTCGCGCAAGGTTGTGCATGTGTTCGGGAAACATACGACAAGGAATAATGCGGTGACAAATGACCACGGTTGCATCTGAGGCAAAATCAGCATATCTGTCACGCGTTAGTATAACTATGGCTCTCTACCCAAATGTACTCTATCTAGTTGTTGGTTAGTGAGAATGTGACACGTAATAATCACGACCGAACACACCTCCTGTGGAAAGGTTAGGACTGATAGTATTGTAAAGATTTATTCATCCTGCAGAGAAGTAGAGTAATGTTCCTCACTGTAATCATACGCGACCGCAACGAGAGTCGCGACTGGTATGAAGGATGAGATGGATTGACTGGTACATAAAAATGCGTACCAGAGACAAAATCATTCATCTGGACAGCTGTAGCAACTTGCTGCAAATCTGAAGCCATGGATTGATGTGTCGGGAATGTTGGGACAGTAAAACTGGGATTCACGGATGCACGCACCATGGACTACATATGCGCCCACATAAGAGGCGGTGAAGATGATAAGGACCTCCGCGCAGTGCTATTGAATGCCGGGCGGTGAAATAAATGATCGAGCATTGCAACCATTACTGATTGCATGATGCCCTGTTTGAATCATCAAGTCGGCGCTCTGCTAACTCTACAGCCCAGCACTGGAAGATGACATCCTAAATGACACCATCTCGAGCATAGTATATGTTACTATCCACAGGCTACGCGAACTGTGAATAACGGTGGATAACTTTGGGGCAAGTGGGAGAACTTCCAAAGTTCCAAAGACGTAAGCAAGAAGCCAAGATGGTTGACGTTGGCATGACAGTTTACGGTACCGGATTTAGTAATGTAGCGTTTACCGGCCGTTCTGCAAATGGGCGTTGCATAGCTCGCCGCCGGCGTCTGGCGGTTTACTGGTCGCAGCGACGTCATGGTGTGTACCGTGGCAGAAGACTACGGACATGATGAGAACCGACTTAATCGTGAATCTGATCAATCGTATTTAGCCAACACAAATTCGGATTCCTTCGAATCCTTCTAGCCGTCAGGTGCACTGTGAAACCGGGAACATGGGTTTATACGCCTTGTCTCCCGAAGATGAAAATATAAATTGTGAGCTGAATTGAGCCACAAAAGACGTTGATTTGTGAATTCTCATGTAGTAATCGTCCGAGCGCGTGGCAAATTTCAGTAAATGAAAAGCTCGTCCTTCCGTACATTTGATCTTGAATCAGGGGCGTACATCCACGCCTTTCGTCCCTTGATGGCGCTGGAATACCCTCGTTCCCACCATCGCCGCCGCTGTCCCTTCTGAAACGATATCCCGCTGTCCATTTTCTCCCCGCTCAGGGGGCTTATCTTGTATGAAACTGAATATGTGTCAGCATTTTGCATGATGCGAAATACTCCGAGTGGTGATAAGGTTGATTGAGTGCAATGAATTAGAGGGCGCGAGTCGCGCGACCTGCCGATCCGAATCGATGCTGATAATTCTAAAGTTAATACACAAGAAAATCCTATTGTCACAGGGCGTCAGGGAATGAACGGCTTGACGACTCTTGGAAGACGACCGTTTTGTTGAAGAAAACCGCGGGCCAAATTGGCGTTCAGAGCCGAGTCGTTCCGTGGATTCATCGAGCACTACTTCATTCTTCAAGCTGTGGCACTCCGAGCGACGGAGCCCGAGGTCACTTTGCTCGTGCGGTGGGCAGCGCCAAGTGCCCTTCCATTTTCCTTCAAGTTTTTCCCCAGCGATCACCTTTCTCACGGAAGTGACAGAACCTAAAATCTGCTTTTACTAGTGTAGAGTTGCCTAAACAGTAGATTTGTCTTGAGTATCCAAACAACATGAACCGATGAAAGTTCTCCAACCCATGAGGCACGGAGCAGGTGAACATCAGATGGTTCAGGGTCAGGATCGTCGCGCCAGTCTTTTAATGCCTCGCTTCCTTCCTCAAGTCTATTCATAATGACGTTAGTGGGACACCACTGACATGATCAGGGCAGGCCGCTTACCCTGATGTGACTGGCTCATACATCATATTGATGTCGGGTCTAATTTTGCTCCGCCTCGTAGCCTGCAACGTAT
This sequence comes from Boletales sp. KT-2023a, assembly GCA_038090395.1. NCBI lineage: Eukaryota > Fungi > Basidiomycota > Agaricomycetes > Boletales > Boletales sp. KT-2023a. Next base: position 16,218 of record JBBPMP010000226.1, on the reverse strand, counting down.
CACCCTTTCCGCACCGAAAGAAGCGTCCAGGGTACGGTTTTCATAACAACGGGTTATAAACAAATACTAAAATACAAGCTTTGGATTCAAGGAAGCATACATCCGTCACCCACCAGTGCACCACTAGTACTGCAGACCGACATCGCTTCCATGTGTATCACGTCTTCTAGATCTGGCCCTTCATTTCGCCTTACGTCCGCAAATACCATCGCGCTTGCGATGCCATCCTGGCTGTCTCCCGACGTGAAACCAAACGCGGTGTCAATTTCGCCTTTCCATTCTCCGCGGACATCGCGTGCGTAGAGTTCGCGCAATCCCAAGACGAATCGGGGCACGAGTATGAACGCAGGCACCCATTCTAGTGCTCCCAGCAGCACCCATCCTTCCTCTGTCGGAATGTTTGCAATGAACCCGAACAGGTTGAGCAGTGCGTAGGTCAAAATGCTATATACGACAATTTCGTGTCGATTTGACTGGTGTGGAAAGTCAAGGGATATAGACATACCTCAGAAAATATATTATTCCCTCCCTCACGAAGATGTTCAGGTAACGGCCAAGCTGGAACTGTCGTGTCGCACCGTACATCCGAACGGACTCGCTGATGAATCGGGTGATAGCAAGCAGACATATCATTGCGCCGAGGGTGACCTGAGCCACTGCCACCAACTTGAACCAAATGTTGGAATTGATTTGACAAGTGCAGAAAGATAGCGTAAGCACTTGGTTGACGCTCGCTAAGCAGTGACAGAAAGCCAGTGGTGCGGTTATGTCATGTTCGCGATAACTTCAACATGCACATACCCACAAGCACTTTCTGAGTGGTGAGCATAAAGCAAGAGATGAGAGCCATGATGACAGCGATGGCGTATGTTGCGAGCAGACTGATAAGGACGAGCCTAGATTGATTGTACATTGCCCAGAGACGGAGGACCATCAGCACTATACATCACTTCAGAACGCATTTTATTGGATGTAAATCCGAGATCTCACGATCTGCGGTTCCGAAAAAGACGAAACAACACCACATGCCGAGGACATACAGCGCGTTGCCTTAATATCTCATAAGCAAAGCGACCACCAGATATACGAAGCAGTGGGTACTCACAGCTGGTTCAGTAGGCGCATTAGCGGTTAAATGTCACTGATCGGTTGAAGAATGAAACATGAACACATACACCTGCCCATGGTTGGAATATTTTCATAACATATATTGTATCAAATAGTAAGAGGACTTACAGCTTCGGGGCCAGGGATGAACGAGCTACCCACTTGAATTTGGAGGAATCAGCTCGACGAATTCAGTCTTAGTTACAAGACAATCAACCCACAGAGGCCACCAACCCTAGTAAAGCGATCAGGAATAGATGCGCAAATCATGTAAAGAAAGGACACACATGGCAGACAACAATCCGAAATAGCGAAGCTAAATGTTGAGTGCGAACCGTCATGGTACGGAATAACGGAGCAGGCCGGAGTACACACGAGGATGAATAACGTGGATACCCATGTCCACGGCTGGTTCTATAGCCACGTCAGGATACGCTGATTTGTCCAAAAAGGTGGCTTCTGACCCAAACGTATTCAATCTGCAGAAATATGTCGTGAGTGAATCGTTCGACTCATGCCATTTACTACGGACATACCTCCGTCGGAAATGTGAGGGCTGAGCAGGTTAAGATCAAGTTCATGGGGAATCACGAAACGAGTACAAACGTATACGACTTACCGTAATCATACGTGATGGCAGTGAGAATCCCAACTGGTGACCAAAATGAGCTCGATAATATGATGGGCAGTGGAAGATGGCTCTCACGAGAGACATAGTCATTCTGCTGCAGGATTTTAGCCGCCTCCGACAGCGGTGTGTTGACACTCATGAGTGGAACAGAGAGCACGCCCGAAAAAAAAGAAAAGCACGGCGAGGGCGTATTTTACAGATGCAGCAACATCCAACACCCATATTTCAAGTTACTAGCCCAGTTCGGCAAAAAGGTTTAACGCCTGAAACGTTCGTCACGGTGAAGGTGACGCACGTCAGATACGATGGTGACCGGCAAGTATATATCCATACATCCCCTCGGACCAATGGCTGGCTACCGCATCACGGGAGTGCGTTCATCTGCAAATAGTAACTACGGGGCACCCGCTTGGACCTGATCGTAGTCATGAGTACCATGTGTTATGGGGAAGTCTTGTAGGTGGCTTCGTCGTCTGTCTTAAAGCGGTAAGCAAACGGCTACATATTTAGTTCAGGCGAGCTTGGAGTCTATGGCTGCTAGAAATAAATACCTTTCTTGACAAGGTTTCCAATCGGAACCAACTCATCACAAAATGTTCCTTTTTTGGAATGGTATTCTTTGCTTAGTCACGTCGCACCAAAGGTGAAGTCTTAATACCACCATAAACATCATGCCATGGGATAACACGCTGGCAATTGCTATAACATAATCTATATACATCATACATAAACCTACTTATTCTAGTATGCAACATGGATCCAGACTCAGAAGTGCTCAGCAATTTCACCATGGTTGATGGAAAAGAAGAGGGGTCCAACCAAAGAAACACCATGATGAGGGGCTCAATTGCCATTTACATAGGCTGATGTAGATCATGAAATTTCCAGTCACAAGTCTTTATAACACTTAGGCTACACTTTTTACACTTTGGCCATTGTACATTTCTTTAGTGTATTGCATGTGAACCTCATGATCAGATCAGATCATATACCATATACACTCTACAGCTCAACCTAAACACGCATCGACACCTTGTAACAGCCTGCAATGACACGCAAAGACACTTCGTGACTCTATCATCACCCTCATTCCCAATAAATAATCAAGATAGATGATAGACACATCGACAGGAATAAAGAACAAAAAGAATAATCTAAGCTTGCCCACGGAAAAACCAAATCAAACCCACGCTTACAAATAACCCGCGACGCCCACCCCCTCGACACCACCCACGGTGGACCCCTGACTGGTCTCCCCGACGAGGGACAACATGTGATCGACCACCTCGGCGGGCGTTGTCACGTGCCAGCTCGCCAACGTGCGCTTCGTACTCGCACCCACCAGCGTCGTGAAGATTGCGTCCGACGCAATGGCCAGCTCCACGGGGGGTAATGACGTACCATTGTTGTTGTTATCGATCAGGGTGACGGCCAATGGGGCTTCGAGGCGCGCCTTGCCGACCGTGTCGGGCGAAAAGACGTGTAACGCCCGGAACATGTCTTCGTCAGTCTGGTGCGCATCAGCCATCGAACGAGACACGTCACATAATGTTGAGCTCACCTTGTCATCACCTGCGCAAAAAATGAACTCCGCGTCGGGGTGCATGTACACAATCCGCTTGACGATCTCGCCCTAAAAACGGACGATCTAGCTCAGCAGAGGTCGGACGTCCCAGCAAGACGAGAATAGACCTTGTTCACAGCCAACGGGCGTACTTCCAAATTCTTTTTCCCCACGAGCACCTCGATCGGACGTTTGTGTGCCAAATTGTTCTCCAACAGGTCCTGGCACTGTCTGCACTGGAACAGCCTACCCACCTTCATCAGCGAAACTTGCCAAGAGCGGGACAATAAGCACCTGCTCACCCCCACTCGGGATCGCTCGCCCGGTAGTGCCATGTAATGGAACTCTTCTTGACTTCGATATGACTGCCCGTGGTCCGCTCCGTGTAATACCTGAAAATCTCGGCCACCTCGTCCATCCAGCCCATGTCCAGCTTGGCTGTGAAATTCATCCACAGTTCCTCGTCCTCCGTCGTGCCTGTCCCATTAGGGTCGCGGATAAAGCCACCGTGTTCGGCGCTCATGCCGAGGTGCTTGATGTGGCCGAGGTGTTGTTCCAAAAAGGCTTGGTCACGGCCAGAGACGATGTAGACGACGTTGCGAGGGTCTGCGGCAAGTTTCGTGAGGGCGTTCAGCGCATCGACTGAAGGAACCGCCATCGACGGCGTCTTGACGATGGGAGTAAGCGTTCCCTAAATCACCCACGTTATCGTTATCGTCAACAGAAAGCTAATGGGCGATGCGTACATCATAGTCGAACAAGAACAGGCGCTTGCTCGCCTTCTCGTACTTGTCTTTAAGCGAATCTTTAGTAAGCCATGGCGTCCCACGAGAAGTCGTCTGTCCGTTGATTTGGGACAGGAGCATCTTGACGAGAAGTGCTGCCCACGTATGGGAGGTATGCGTGGTCACGACTTTGTGAAGTGCTTCATGTCGGGACACCTTAGACGAGGAGGACATAACAAGACCATCATTCATTGCCGCAGCAACATCCTATTTGTTCAAGGCTCAGTGTAAAAGGGCTAATGATACGGGGAAACGCACCACAAGATCCCATGGATTTACTTGCAACGCTTGACCCATGTGTTGACTGATACCCATAAACTCACTCAAGACGAGGGGCGATTGCTTGGTGCGTTCTTGGGCAATGACGAACTCCATCGAGGTCGTGTTCATGCCATCACGAAGTGGCGTGATCACACCCAGATCTGCAACTGAGAGAAGTGCATAAAATTCATCCTTCTTGAGTGTTTGGTGGCTACACAATGTGACAATGGGTCAGTATCATGAAAACAAGGAGATGAGGGATGTAAACATAGAGGGGCCGAAACGTACTAATGATGCACGGGTATGAAATCCAAACTTCCGTATTCTCCATTGATATGGGCGACCAATTCCGATACTTGCCGTTCCAATTTGGGAGAATCCGTGAGCGACGGAGACGTCACCTGGATGAGCACAACTTGACCCTGCCATTCAGGGTAATCATGCAGGAGTTTCTCGAAGGCACGGAGCTAAGTCGTACGTGCGTTATCAGATCCGGACAAAGAGGAAGTAGAAAGGCTCTGCCGGCAGATAGTGACATACTTTTTGCATCACTCCCTTGACGACATCCAACTTATCCCTTCCCACGATGATCTTCTTATCCGCGTATAGTGCTCGGAGGGCCTCCAATTTCGGTTGCACACCTGGCCGCAATGTGTCTTTCGCTACACGCTCCGCATCAATGCCAACCGGGCAGTGAGAGACGGAAACGATATGTCCATGTACATCGATACCTATGTATTTGTTCTCTGTAGGAATGAATGATCCGCCACGATCAGGATGGACAGAGGGGGGATGGGTGGCGGGCGACAACGTAGAGGTATTTGACGGTATGGTGGCTGGAAACGTGCGAGTCGTTGTCTCATATCCACAAACGCGAACGCAGGTGGACGTAAAGTGACGGGTGTAGGAATATGTCTGGAAACAAACAAGGTTGGCACCCAGCATGCCCTCGAGAATCTCCTTGCGACCTGGCGAAATCGTGAGATATTACAATGATGAAGCCAACGACCAACACACGCGGCAAACATCTGAACACTTCTGAGCTTGGGAATGGGGTGTGGACAAAGAGCCCAATGATTCTATACGCGATCAGAGCTTGTACAGAAACCGAGCGGAATGTACTCACACGTCGGCGCCTTTTTCACCCACTTTACTTCGCAATAGCTTTGGTACGAGAAGCAGATGGTAGTCGTGTACCCAAATTAAATCACCTGGCTTGAGCACAGACGCAATACGTTCGGCAAACACTTGATTTGCCTGTATATCGAGATAAACACTAATGGTGGCGATGTATAATAAAATTGACGTGCCTGATCGTAATGTACCCAGTGCGCATCTGCCGACGCATACTCTGTCGCAACATCTTGCCAGAGTAGGTAGTGGAACAGCGGCCAAAGTGCTTAAGACGGGATCTGGTCAGCATTTGAAACAGAAACGGATTGCCACCCCTAATCGAGGAGAAAGAAGGGAATGAAGCGACATCAATCTTTCTGTCTACACGCAGCATATATGCGTGGCACGAAGAGCAATCGGGACACCGTTCCGATTTCTCGTGATATTATAATCGGGATTATTTGCTCTGATAAAAAAAATACATCGAGATGAGATCAGGCGATCAATGAGCGCTTATCATACGATTTGGGGTGATTGGGCGGACCCGATTTGCATCTGCCGCCAAAGAAACATCAAACGGAACGCATGTACGGTAATTGCGTGCCGAAGAAGCGGGCCAAAAGGCGTCGCCATTTGACGATAAGATTGTGCCAACCAAAGTAGCGAGACGACACAACAGCGACACTCACTCGTTTTACAATAGCCTTCGTAATGCCCGTGGGCAACCTTGTCTTCTAGCCACACGGGAACATACTCGAGTTTGCCCACGTTACCCTCGATTCCTTGGCCCTGGCCGTCTTCGTCATATCCGACGAGCTCCGCTTGTAAAGCCTCTCTATCCGCCTGGCTGACCACATGGCTTGGAATGAGGTGTTCGTCGTCGCCGGTAGTCCCGTTCTCTTCCGCGGACGCGCCACCCCCGGGAGGGCTTGAGAGTATATCGCCGGTCCAGCCGACGACGAGTTGATCGTGAGTAGCAGAAAGGGAGCGGATACCCGAGAACATGGCGGCATGGCCATACCTGGGCGCAAACTTCCAGCGCCTGGACGGAACGGAAGCCGGTTGTGCCCCCTCCTCCTGGGTATCTACGGGGCTAGCGGGGACGTCTCCGGCGGTGGTGGGAGGCGAGGGTGGGGGACTGAGGACGCCTGCGGCAGCCGGGGAGGTGTGGTTGATGAGCTTAGGGACGACGGGGAGGTAGTGGCAGACGTGGACGATCCTGCCGGAGAGCTGTACGCCGAGTGCCTTGTGAGCGAGAGCGCGCACCTGTTCGCGGACGGCATCGAGAGAGATGTCGTCGCCTGCGCGGGTGTACGGTTCCTGGTAGGAGTTCATGATGGGTTGTGGAAAAGGAAGAAGGGACGGAGACGGCGAGTTTTTATGTGCCCAGGGAAATAGATTATCGAGTCGAGTGGATTTGGGATCACGTCGGATGATTTGAGGTTGGTGTGCTGAATTTGGACACACCTGCACGAATCACAGCGTGGTCGTCGTGATCTACGAAGAACCTGGCTGGTTCGAATCGTATCCGCCCCCAGGTCGACGTGGCCGTCCTGGTCGTACAGCTTTTGCCCCGCGCAGCATTCCACCGAAGTGGGTGCAACAACTCACGGCAAGCCCCGGGCCGCCCCTGTACTTTCCATTCCTGCACACCTGCGACCGTTTCCAGCCGTCCGACACCAAAACTAGCCCTCCGGCTTGACGCGCGTACCGTTATGTATGTATGTGCTCACGAACGTGCAGGTCTTCCTCGGGCTGACTCGGCTCTCGCCTGTGTAGTCGCGCTAGGTCTATCCCGTGAACCCCCTGCTAATTGCCTTTGGGAGTTTCTTCGTATCTCCCTCTGTCAATCAGAAACAGAACTCTCTCCGACTTTTGACGCTCCACCTTCCCGATCGGCGCCGTTGGCATGTGTTGCGCCTTCCAGGCAAATAAGTCAACACGATGTCAACGTGTGGCAGTCATCGAAAATCAGGTTCAGGTTTAGGTTCAGGTTCAGAAACCACCGCCACTCCATAGCGGTCTTTGGGAACCAAGGCGAAGTCACCGAGTCAGACTGCCTTGCAAGAGCCGAACTTCAGGTCCCTGGCACGTGGCGTAGGCCGTGTATGTCAAGAGTCAAGGGCCCAGGCCAGCACCGCCAGTGCCCCAAAATGTCCATCCTCTTATTTCCACCACCCGCCTCGCGGTCTCCTCGTCGTCCAACATCGACGGTCAGCTCGCAACGTTGCCGCTTCTTCGTCACCCTGCGCACTTATCGATATCAACATTTCAGAAGCGGTGCACCCACCCTCGCGAGGCTGCGCTCCCACAATCACAACGTTGCAACACCCGAACAGTGTGCCTCTGACCGTTTGTTGGCATGCACTTTCTCCCTGCCTTCCTTCGCAAAGATTCAAAAGCGACCCTCATCAATGACCTCTTGAAAAAAATTACCGACGAAGATGCCCACAGCGAAAGGGTCAGTCTCCTCCAACTTCGGCTCTGTCCCCACAATCATATCTCCCCCACTGAACGTGTCCCAGGACATTTTCAACGTCGTCATCATCGGTCAAACTGGCGTCGGGGTCAGCTCCCTTACCAACATGATCACAGGCGTGTCCCAAGCGCCCATCTCCACCGACGTCAGTCCCTGCACCAAAACCTTCACCTCATACTCTCTCATACTCAACGGCCGTTCCTTCCGACTCATCGACTCTCCCGGCTTTGGTTCCTCCAAATGTCCCACCTCTGCCATCACCAAAGCCCTCCGAGAACTCGACGCCCAGTTTGGAATAGACCTCGTTGTGAACTGTTTACGCGGCACCCGCGGAGACGCGAACGCGGGATACCAAAACTATACCGCCATACGCTCTGCCGTGTCAGACGACGTGCCTATCGTCGCAGTCGTAACATGCCTCGAGAGGTATGGCGAGACGATGGGTCATTGGTGGTCGACCAACGAAGCAGATTTGAAAGCAAGACGCATGGTGTTCGCAGATCATGCCTGTGTCACAACCTTGGACCCCTCAACTACCCGCGATGCCACCTTCAAAGACAGACTTTCCGAGTCGGAAAGGGCAGCAAAACAACTGATCACGAGGAACTGTTGGGCTGAGAAGAGAGGCATTGGTAGGGTTCGCCGAGGAGAAATGTTCTTTGGAAATTAATTTAGCGTATCTCGCTTCGGTTTGCATCTGGTGGGTGACTCGGGCATCCGACCTTGTGGCAATGATGGGTTGCGATAGGTGCATGACGCACGTATGGTGGAGAGCTTGCGCTGCATGTGTAGGATCGATAGATAGAACGTTCGTCGCTGTACTATTGGCGCAACTTGTATGAATTCAATATCGCGATCATTCCCTATACACGCGTCCAGCTCCATTTGTCCAAGTTGACGTGATTTCATGTCGACATTCGGACAGGGATCAGCCCTGCGGTCCTCTCAAAGTTGGGAGAAAAGGACCATCATTGCTTGGTCAGCCTGTGCTTCGATTGCGTCTTCAACACGTAAAGAGCGGGTCTCTTGTCTGTCCACAAGCGATTGTGCCATATCTCTCGGAACAGAGGATCGGAACACGAGGTGAACCTGCAGCTGAGCACGCGAACGCTCCGTGACGCCGAGAAAGTGGTGATAACCACCTTCACGCCAACCATACCAACCAAATACCAGCGCACCCATACAAGAAGGTGATTCGGCTGCTCTCCCGGGGCATGTGTGTGACGTCGACGGGAGAAGAGTGGGGGGAAATCCAAAAGCACGAGCCCAGAATGGGGGGAGGCCACCGTAAAGCATGCATCCAGCGCGGGTGCGTGCGGCACGTTTTCCATGAGGCGTCCTTCGTCCCACTGGGAAATGGCTTTTTAAAAGGGCCATCATGCCGAAGGATAAGAACGCCGTTGTTGAGCTCTAAATTACCCTCACCCACCGCGTGTGTCTCCCTCTCACACCCCCAACTTTGAGGATGGCGTCGACCAAGTTTTTCACGCCCAGCAAGCTCTTCAGCGACACACCCGTGTTAAGTCGGTTACGCGGGTTCAACCCATTCGAAACCAGATCTCAAACGATGCCCATGCCGGTTGATAATGTGAGTCCTCCTTTCAAACACGTTTTCGTCCCGTATGTCTAAAAAAGGTTTTTTGTTCGACGTCCTTTTTGGTCACACGTACAGGGCGACCGGGTGCACGTCATTGTCGTCTTTGGACGCACCGGCATGGGCATCAGCTCTCTCGTGAATCTGATCGTCGGTCGCGAAGACGCACCTTTCAGCACCGACATGCATCCTTGCACGCTGGAACCGGCCGCATATAGGGTGGAGATCAACGGACATGCGTTCGATATCTATGACATTCCCGGATTTGGCAACGACTTCGCCCCGGAAAAGACTATTGGCGAGCTCTACACCGAGCGGGGAATCGACCTCCTCATCTACTGTCTGAGACCAAAGGAAGGTATCGCCAAGAAGATTTTCAGCGCCGCTCGATCCGCTGTGCCGGAGAGAGTACCGATGGTGGGCGTTGTTACGGGCCTCGAGAAACATGGCGAGTCGATGGAAGACTGGTGGTCGGGGGGGAGAAAGAACGGCGACATGCTCGCATCGAGGGGCTTGAAATTCGTCGACCACGCTTGCGTGACGACGCTGTCCCGAGAAGACGTCTCGTACAACATGGACATGTACGAACGACGGTATCAGTCCACGCAGGCCGTTAGGAACCTGATTTGGAGGAACTGCAATGGCACGAAACGGGTTACGTATGTGAAAAGCGCGGGATATCTGCCTGACCTACCATACGTTTGATGCGGCTCTGTGTTTGTTTTCTTTATTTCTGTACGACCACGACTCGATGGGCAGCGCCTTTCACCGTCCACCGTAAATGCTTGTTCACGATAGTATACCCAGACGCTCTATTTCTCTTTATGACCGGCATATATGCACCACTTACGCTCATTTCCATAGTCGTCGTTAGTTTTGTCGTTCCTTTGATACACCCAGCTTGTATGTATCATGACACGGTGCTGTGAAAGCAAGGATAATTAGCGACACATGTCGGGGTTTACTACTTGACCTCGGACTCGGAGAATCGGATGAGCAGTGTAGTAATTCATCACGGCTGGACACGGAAATTAGATAATTCGTTCCCACACATAACGATCAGGGGACGATCATCATTACATGGATGTTTGTTCTCGTTTCATACTCTTCAGCGCGGATAAAGCCAGCTAGCACTATATGGTCTAATAACATCCAGAGACTCGCCGCTCTGATAAGTGCGCCAGTGCGTAATAGTGACTCTGGGAGCATCACATACCCACTGACCGGGCCGGCTCGACGCCATTGCTTTTTGATGCATGATGGCCGAGCGCCTGTTGGAACTTGCGGCGACAAACCACGTTATGTGATATTCCTTGTCTGCCAATTTATCCACAGATTTGTAGCCTGGAATGCACATTACGCCGCTGACGGCTGACGTTGTCCAAAAGGCAAAGAAAAACAAAAAATGACAACGAGGCCGGAAGGCTTCGTGCGAAGTGGAAAGTAGGAAGCTGAACGATCGGCGACGACGATCCTTTGGTATAGCAGCATACAGATGCTCATACCTGCTGACAAGGGCAAGCCTTGGTACTTCCCAGCCGCACGTGTTATCGACGCCATTGCAACCGTCCTCATTGCACGGCCGGAGTGGATCCGTCCAGCTGCTCGCGTACTTTTATCCTCGGGAACCGACGTAATTGGAAAAACATTATCCGATCGTGTAGACAGGACCGATGGATGCGGGCACACGCCCTGATGGTCTCAGCTAGTCGACACGAATTAGAGAAACATTGAGGGCGAACCGTTTTCGAACCAGTTTCCCATATGTTTGTCACACAGTTTTCCAGTCCGTTCTGGCGTTTGAAGAAACTATTCGTCTGCGGATAAGGCACGGTGTGCGGTTGTTCATCCCAGAAAGACGTGAGTCAATTTACAACAGTTTTATTCATGCTAGGTCTGGAAGATACCACCGCTGCAGTGATGATCAGAATGATAAAGCTCCTAATAAGTCTCAATTGATAGTATGGTAGTGAGTCTGGGGAGCGGATGACGGCGCTAAAGTCGTTACAAGCGCGATTCAAATTCGACAATTTTGTGCATATATTTCTCTTTTCGAACGCTTGCAAGACTATATCGTCGTCTTGATTCGATGGTTGGCAGCTGAAATCGTTGGCGATTATTACGACCTTATCCAACCGAACGATAATATTGAATGCGACGAAGATAAACATTTACCGTGTAGAGCACGATGCTTGCTCAGCGTTAGGTCGAAGCAAGCATAGATGACCGTTCCACAGAGACTTTATTCTTCCCGTTCGATTGGAGCTAGCAACCTACGAGATATTCGATTATGCCGGGTGTGACAGACACCAAAGCCATAACAGTGATAAAAACAATGAATAAAGTGTGCGATGGTGGATGTCGAAACAGATGCTGTCAAGCTGAATAGTGAACCAGGGCGCTTGGCTGTTAACAACTAGCAAGTTTAATACCTTCTTCCGCTTCCTCATCTTAAACTTGATGTTCAAATGGAAGTCATGGCAGTTGTTACGACTCTGTCCGATGGGATCAATGAAAGGGATCAGATGACATACTGAAGCACCACGACAAAAGAGGGCGGAGGTCGGAACCTGTTGACGGTCATGAAACACTAAAACGGATATCAGATGCAGACGGCTCATGCACATGGCCAGACTATCAGCGATTATTCAACCATGCATCAAGCACCCGGGAATCGTGCGCAGGAGCACATGTCAGGTCTATGATTTTACCGTACATGGAAAAAAGAACCAATCGCTTTCATAGGTATGAACACGTGGCTGGAATCGTGCCATGCCAACTTACCTGGACAATCCATGAAAGGATAATACGCACAAGGGAAATCAACAAAGACCCTGATACTAGGTCACTATGACGTACCTTTGACGAACTTCGGGAACTGTCATCACTTTCCGAATTGCACGAACCTCATTATGCTCCCCAGTAAAGTACAACAGGATTTGCTTGCTGATGATCAAATCTTGGATAATGTAGAACACCATTTTATTTGGTCTTTTTATTTATTTCCAAAGGTCTTGCCAAACAAAACCAAATTCTGCGATTTTTTTTTTACGTTGTCACATGTGGTGACATGCGTTCTCCATGAGGTGTATCCTTGCAGTGCAGTAGGCGCTACCTTTCTACCTGGGTGGTGTCATTCACTACCATCCACCCCAAGTATCCCTTCGCCCAGTCGCGGCTGACAGTGCCCTTTCGATGCACACTGACCAAACAGGTCAGCCTCTGGACGAATATCCACGTATGGTAAACCAACGTGCCTGATTCATCTCCGTTCACGCTCACTTTCATTCCAGGTAAGCAAGCCGTACGTGGTCGTAATCTTCGGCCGTACCGGGGTAGGCATCAGTTCTCTCGTGAACCTCATCAACGGACACCCCATCAGCAACGAACACTCCAACGTCAAAAGCACCAGCCCAAAAATCAAACCCTATCCCGTCACGTTTCGGGAAACCGACACACAGTTTCGCGTGTACGAGATACCTGGGTTCGGTGGGCGGCTGTGCGACGGGACGATTCTCGACATGATTCGTTCCGTACAACGGAGCGAGGGGATCGACTTGTTCGTATATTGCCTTCGGAAGCACAAGCCGATGATGGTCGTTCCCGACACGCTGCGTCGCATCCGTCACATCGTTCCCGGACGGCGGATTCCGATGATCGCCGTCGTCACCGAACTGGAACGATTTGATGCAGAGGGCGGGATGGAGGCCTGGTGGGATACGTCGATCGGGGGTGGCCACACGAACGGTACGGAGATCGAGCGGATGTACTTTGGGGACGATACGTTCGATGCACACTCCTGCATCACCACGTTGCCTCTGAGGGAGGTCGACCTCAACCAGACGTTGCGGAAGCGGAGAGATCGATCCGAGGAGCAAGTTCGGCGATTGATTCTGGAGCAGTGCACGGGACATCAGAGAACGGGCAAGTGATCTTGAACTTAAAGGAAAGCCGGCTAGGCTAACTGCATTACTCTGCAGTATACCGGTCCGGTGCCGATTCGCGTTGCTGTTTCCTATCTATGTTGCTCGCATGTGGGATCCGGTTTTAACGCGGGGTTGGGGGTGATGGTGATCCTGTATCTGGTGGAGAAAGTATCTAGGACTCGTTGGTAATACTTGCGGTCTTTTTCGCGCTCATTTTAGAGTCGAGTGTATAGAGACGGGACTATCTTAGCTAGGCTTGTTTCAGTGATACTGTCAGGTATCAAACTGGGAATGACAAATAGGTGGTGCAGAGGACATATGTCGAACAGACAGCTAATAAAAGCGAGTATAAGCCTATACATGCCACTAGCCAGAGCAAGAGAGAAACTCGAAAATGTAAAGATTGATTTGTAGTATCAAGATGCCTGCTTTCTGCTCTGAATCTTGTGGGCGGTCAAGTGTTGGATAATGATAGACTGCAACTGTCTTGTGGATTCGTCTTTCTTCGATCTTATCAAGCAAACGTGGTCGGTCACAACGCCAAGACTAGGGAAGTGTTTTTTATTTTCCTCCCACCAGCCATTGTCCGGCTTCGGCGAGATATGATTGATGACGACAAGAACCGGGATGTTGCCATCACCATGTTTCTTCCACTTGTTCTGCAGATAGTCCGCGGTAGCCCTGACTTGCGCCGGAAAGTCTTCCATGCAAATGATAGCAAGGCTGATAGGAACCCGGGGAAACTCGAGGGGGGATTTAGCGTTATAGTTGAAACCCGGGATGTCATAGAGCGTGATTGGGACGCTTTTTGCCCCGTCCTTGAGCTCGATGTGGTAGGATGCCATCTTTCTCGTGCATCGCGATGTGTCGCTTGAGACCCGGGCAATGTTCTTGCCTGCAATCAAGTTGACGACGGAGCTGGCTCCGCCCCCCATTGGGCCGAGTACCATGACATTTGGCAGACTGGGCGTATTGGATTGACCAGCTCCGTCGCTGACGTTCACCAACACCGACTGCGAAATTTCAGTAGATCAATGGTAGTATCGGTTTTCGCGCGTACCTGTCTTCTAAGACACATCCTCGCCCTTGGTTACTCACAAGCTAGGCGCGGGTTGCAACTATGATTCTGAACGACCTGGAAGTGGCGAGTCGCAGGACGTGAGCACACTGCGTGCAGGTCAAGGCGGAACTTGGTTTGTGGGGCATGTGGGTTGCTATGCTCCAGAAATTAATAGCAGTATGATGCACCATGCGCACACCACGAAGCTGGCCGTTTGTAGGAAGAGCGGAGATGCTGCTTGGTCTAGACGTTCCTCGACATATTCACAGTGATCACGTTCCATCCATCTGGTTGCAAAACTGTTTCTCCCGGCGGAATCAAAATTTTTGATCGTTCAAAGGTTGCTCAGCAGTTTTCGTGGTGGAAAAAATCTAGCTTTTGCTTCAATGTGTGCGACAGTCTCATGCGTTGATCATGCCATCTGAAACCTGAATAGTTTTACCTAGCAATACCTCAACTCCTCGGGATCCAAGGTGTCACGTTGGGGGCATTACCCTGGCCCTTGCCCCAGCCCTTTTGGGACCTGCAGTTCTCCAATCTAGGCGCTTCCTAAAACGTCGATGGCCCGATGACAGCAACTCGATGAGCCGGACCGGGACGTGTTTATTATTGTCCATTCCATATGAGCCGAAGACGATGGGCTCAAACAAGTTGAATTTCCTCATCGTCTGAAAATCCATCTACCCACATTGAAGGGTGCGTTGGAGGCGTTGTACACGAGCGCTATCGATGTCCATGTTTGGACTGCACGTGGGAGCCATTCCGGTGTCGCATTCTGATCAGCGACTACTCCTGGTCTCGTCTGTTCGTCGGATAATATCCCGATCAACAGTGGTCAGACTGGTAGCGGTATTGTGCACCCCTCAATCTGAGCGGCGTCGGAAGGTAATGCGACGCCGTCGGTAGTATTCCGTGTCCATAGTTTGTTCAAGTTTGAACTTGATGTCGTCTCGGTGTCGCTCGTATCGGCGATGGTATGCCAACGTTGTCGTTTGCCGTCCATTGGCATCAGTAGCAGCATGTCGTCTCGTGACCTGAGCTGTCATGCGTGCTAGCATTTCCTCGGATCGGTTACTCCTCGGTTAGCCCCCTTTGTTGTAGTGTAGGACTAGCATTTGTTGGTCGCTACATAGCAATATGAACCCGTTCGAACGTATTTCCTGGTCGGAAGGGCGTTGTAAATGAGAAAGTATCTACTAAATTCAAAGTGCGTGGGGTGTTCGAAGTCCATCTCGAGAAAGTGTCCCTTCGCTCGGGCCGAGAATTACTTTTTCAGGAGTCCCGCTTTGCATAGTTTGACGAGCCAAGTTCCATCCGAGCGTAAACATTCTCGTCTTGTTCCAACTTTCACCACACGACAAGCTCTACCATGTACACCCACGTTCGGGCTGCAGACACGCCTGTAGGACGACTCCTTCGGCGACTTGGTTCGACAGGCCAAAGCAAGGCTGAAGACAGAGTCGTGGTCCTCAGACGACGGTATCATGACGAGTCGTACGGTTTTCGAAGGGCACGCAAGTTCACAATGCCAGACTGTATGTGTCCGTATGTCTCGTTCCGCCAGTTCACTCACCACTCGCGGTAGACACGTCCGAGCAGCTCGCTAACCGAGCAACGAATGCCCCTTTGCTACGTTACGCCGATGCCCTTCGTACCCATGGCCACCGTGCTGCATCCATTGATCCACTCGACCTCCTC
>JBBPMP010000225.1:0-34052 GCA_038090395.1 Boletales sp. KT-2023a | reverse complement strand
AGAATAAACGACTGTCGGCATCGAAGATGACCCGGGTGCTGGGATGATCCGTGATAGTACGCGTGGTGTGTCTTGCCAAGTCGACGACGGGCGTGTCAACATGTTTTGAAGGGATGCCCGTGTCCAAAAAGTCAATAAAAATATGGATACGTGTCGTGATATCTTTGAGAAGCTGCGTTGGGCAAATACATAGTTCCGGTTTGCTAACATTGCTCAGAGACCATCTCGAACGCGCCTTCCAGTACATGCGTGTTTCTATGTGAGCAAGTCGACCCCAATAAAAATTTCGGGTTGTCCGGTGAGTGGATCCGCAATATAGGTAAACAGATCGTGTGGAGCCAAGATACACAGGACGCAGAAGGGCGTCGGGTTGAGTTTCATTATCGGAAGGAGTGGTTCGGGAGATGGTAGTTCTGGATGACCACTACGCGACGTTGAAGCGCATACAAACCGTTGAGCGTTCTGAACCCCGAAAGCCATCTGTTTGTGACTCCTACAACTACCAGTAGCGACCAACTTCATGGCGACCACACGATTGCACAATCACTAGCCTCAATTCCAATGTAGGTTGCCACGTTCCGAGGCCCATCAACTCTCTCTGTGCTCGTGCCGGAATGGTATGGTTCTGAATCGCAGGAATATCTTTTGACCCTCATAAATGTCAAATGTTAAGCGATTGGTATGACTCCCAATTCTGACTTGAAATACTCCAATGATATTCACCTCTCAGATCTTGGCTAAAAATGATGCCCTTGCGATGTGTTCCAATTGACCGGGAGTATCTGGCCATATTGACATTCACAAGCATTGGCAGGTGTAAATTTACCCCTCAGGGTTTAAGATGATGGCAGCTCTGTAAAGATTTCAAGATTTACCCCTGTCTTTACCCCTCTACGCCGCATAAGCGCCCTCAAGAAGTTCATTGTATTAAGCGCCCCCGCAGTCACGCATGCTTATCCTCCACATTGTCGATCTTAGATAAGGTTTAACCCCGCTACGGCCCGCACTTGTGGATTCCCCTCCAAAGCACTCTTTGATGTCACATCATTCTTAGATGTGTTTTTGATCACTGACGTCATCAAGAAGACCTCGTTCCGGACATTTGCAAGTAACATTGTAAATGCGTTCTGATGTGGTCAAGGACATCGCTGCTTGGCATTTTTGACATTTCTGATAGGTTTCCCATCCCATGGCTCCATTCAGAATCTAGAGCCATTCCCGTTTTAGTAGTGATTCATAAGCCCATTCGACTCTAGGCTTATTCATGTGATTCGCATTGTCTCATAGCCCCATCGTAGGTTCCAGGGCTTAACTGTTATAGAAAGTAGTGTA
Source organism: Boletales sp. KT-2023a (assembly GCA_038090395.1). NCBI lineage: Eukaryota > Fungi > Basidiomycota > Agaricomycetes > Boletales > Boletales sp. KT-2023a. Next base: position 32,720 of record JBBPMP010000225.1, on the reverse strand, counting down.
ATACCCTGGGTTTAGGGTAGTGGTGCATAGCATGGTCTGTGCGCCATTCTGGATAAGTATAAGTAGGCTAGCGTAGCATTGTTGTACTCTAGTCTTGATATCGATTCCTTTACGCGCATCTCAGGGCATTGTGCCTTTATAAGTCGCTCAGGGTTGATTGTCTCGATTTACCCCATCCCGCCGCACTACCGTGCATCACCTGTTGTGCGTATACGTGCATCACGTGCTATAGAAGAACGCACGTCCGTACTGTCAAGAAGTACATCACCCGTGACCGCTCCCTGCTAAGGCCGCACAGCGCACCGGTTTCTTTTGTTGGCTTTGCTCAGTCCTAAGTTGGACCTGACAAGCTCCGGATATACATCAGAAAGGCATTCTAACCAGACGTCACATTGGTGAATATATTCGTTGCCCTCCCCTGATCCAACGTATAAAATCCCTCGTTCCCGGCTCATTCAGAATCTCTCTACCTCTCCAACTCGCTCCCGGGTTATCTCAACACCCGCGTCAACAACTAGAATCGTCAGTGCAATCATAATTTCCATGGTCGGGTATATGTCACGCTCTGTACGTTGTTTTCATGGTACTGGACCGAACACTATAAAACTTTAAGCAGACGCGGTGTCGCCGCCATTTCCGCTCCTCCTACTATCGCTATCTTTACTCTGCGTATGCATCCGCGTCCGGCACCGACAGCGACCTTCGATGCGGAGAGCACCACCACATGCCCTGCCTATCCGGTGCATCTGACAGCGTTCTCCTTGTTTATGGGCAACCCCATCACAACCCTCGTCGGCCTTTTACACGCCGGACCTATCACGAGCGGCCGTCGTACGTTCAGACATTCTGACCATTAACGCAAGACATTCTGACGATTTTCGAACCCCATTCGATAACGTCGCTTCTCTTTCTATCCTTAGCCTGTTTGAAGGTTTTTTCGTTACGATGGTGTGGATTTCAAGGTTCCTGATGTCGGAGTTGCTGCACAAGGCTGGTTCTGAGGTGGGTTGAATAGCTAGACTGGATCTGCCCTTGGTTCGAGCTGACGCGCCATGCAGCAGGTCAACGTGACGACATCCCACTTTCCGGCAGGTGTGTTGGCAATATTCTACATCGAAATTACTCACTGAATGTTGCCTGCAGTTTGTAGAATGTCACCTTGCGACAACCACTACTTGGGCCCTCTAAGTGAAACACAAAGCAAGACTTGCTCATGGACAATGAAGAGGACCACGGTGCTAGACCCTGCGATACAGACCTTGCAACGAAACTTTACCATCGAGTTCATCGGTTTGGCAGTTCGCCCCGGTACGTTCCTTTCCGTCCATGGGGTCTCGTCCGTTTTCCCAAATGCAGAACAGTCATGTCGTCCTTTGAGGCCCACTCCGATTCCAGGGCGGACGTAAAGTAAAAGGGCGTCCAAGTTGTTCCTTTTGCTACCGGTCGCATCCAAGGACGGCATCTTACCCGATGTGCGATTGCGAGTCCGACTGCAATGAACTTCTTGCCTACTAGATCTTAGAGTCCTATGGCCATCACGTATCTACAGAGGTTGTCAACCAGACCGCGACGAGATGGCGGGCTTTGCGAATATCCGAGTTAATGCAGCCCAGTCAAGTCCCGTAGTTTGGGCTAGCTTGATCCCATGGCGAAAGAGGAAATCATGTCGCACTCCGATCTTAGATGCCGTCTTTCTTGATGTCCATTGGTGTGTTTGTCTTTGGTCTCGGGATGGCCAGCAGGGACAACAGACGCGATGTTCAACCCTCCATTTACATGCCGTTTCCACTTCCCCCTCTTTTATCAAAGCGGTCTAAGCCTTCGTCGCTCTGGTCTTCTAGGCTCCCAACCAAGGCTCACGCCAGCACCCATATACGTACGTTCCTCGTTCTTTATGAACACACCGTACATCCCAAGCGACTTTGCTTCGTCTTTGAGGCAGGTCACTTTTGGCACAGTGGTGGGTGACGAATTCTGTCGGCCGTCTTTGAGTCCTCTGGATATGCTGACGATTGTTTTCGCCAGCCAATTATTCGACTCCATTTCAACTAATCCTATTTACACATGCTCATCCACATGTCTTTGTATTTGCGAGCAGCACCAACGGGAATTTGATAGGTTTTATTATTATCGTCGCCACTGCGGTCACGTTGAAACCGAACTCGGTGTGATACTATGGTACTTTCATCTTCATGTACGCCGCCTGAGAGCTGGTAAGAGTAAGCCCCACGCTTATAGACGTAGAGCCGAGATTGTAATCACCTCAAATTTGGTGTATGCGTATGAAGGAGACGCTTTGTGAAAAGCAGCCAGAAAATCTACTCGCGCGATGCGTGACGAAGTACGAATTTCGTCTCGTCGCGATGAACGAATAAAGCCAAAACTCATATTGTGCAAAACGCCAATATTGGTGAGATGGCCGAGCGGTCTAAGGCGCCAGACTAAGGATCAGGTCATTTGATGACCCAGTAATATCTGGTCCGAAAGGGCGTGGGTTCGAATCCCACTCTCATCACAATGTTTTTTGTAAACCGAATGATGTGTTGTAAGTGGGTGGGGCCACCGCGTGTGGCAACAAAAGCGCTCCGGATATGAGCTGCTGCTAGCACTTTGAGTGCAAACAGGCTCTCAGTGAATGAACCCACCGAGTGACTCACACAATGTGGCGATCCCCACTCTACTTTTGCCAGGTGGTATGTGCTACCGACTTGGTCACTCATATTTAATTTCTATCCTTGACAACATTGTTTCCAGAGCCAGTTCTTTGTGAACACTCACTCTCGTGGGCTGCTGGGCCTAGTGCGTAATCGAGTTTTAGTGTCAAGTCACGTATTGAGTTTCGCTGAAGTTGTGGGTAGGAGAACATCATGTCGTTCTCACCGTAGAACACAACCACTCTGTTCTTTGAGTTATAATGATCATATTGATGGTACCCTATGATACATGTGTAGAGTTGACAAAATGAAAGTGATAAGAGCTAATAGACACTAGAGTACGCTCAACGCCCAATCGACTTGGTCGTCTTCGTGATGCAATTTTGCTTTTAACTTCTTGAAGGAGGCGGCCAGTTGCTTCTCCTTCTTTACAACGGCAATATTCATGGACCATCTATGAGCACTGTGTAAACCATTAGTCCCAATCCACGATTACTAGATATCTGTTAGGGGCTTACGCGTCCACGGGCGATGACGGCGACACAACAATCTCCCCAGATTCCCATTTGAAAAACGTATCGATTTCCATTATTGCTGTCCGGATCGCGTTCGTTGATGACCGACGATGGAGCGGATCTGGGTGCAACATTTTTTTCAACAATTCATTCAAAGACTCAGAGATTGGTTGCGTCTCGAATAGATGGTCCTCTCTATTCTTGAGGTAAGCCTTGTACTCTTTGTCGGACCGCACGGCTGCTTTCCATGGGTACCGGCTCGTAACCATGTTGAAGAGAATGATGCCCAGCGCCCAAATGTCTGACATGCTGCCGGAGTATTCGCTGTCACGATGTCCCGCGTGACTCTTCCAGCATTCTCAAAGTCGATCAGTCAGTCAAGCTGGTGAACGAATCAATAAGGCTGACTGACCTGGACTCATATACGAGGGTGAACCATGTCGGCCATCCCGACAAGCAAGGTGACGACTGGCAGAGGCGAAGTCGCTAATGAAGATTCCAGTACCGTCCGCTTTACACATCAGATTATCTGGTTTGAGGTCGCGGTGAAAAATATTTCTGTCGTGACAAGCTTCAACTCCGTCTAAAATTTCCAAGAATGCCTGCCTGATGAGTTCGTCGTTGCCCCAATACACATCGTCGTGCCAAAGGGCTGTAGACATATCGGTCTCGCATATGGGGAAGACGAGGAAAAAGAACATGTGGTCTTCCACAATGTCGTGCATGGGCAGGACGTGAGGACAGCCTGCGACCGCGGAGTGACAGTTAATCTCGTTGAGGACTTCGAGTCGCTGTAAAGCCGGAATCCGATGCTTCGGTAAACATTTGACAGCAAACCGTCTAGACCTCTTAGAAGTGGTGTCAACCGCGGAGTAGATGTCCGACAGCGCACCCGAGTGGATGATGGAGGTAAGAACGTAGTGACCAACTTTCTCTCCAGAGAAGTCTGGTATGACCTTGACGAACTCGAGCTGGCTTGGGGTCGGCGATGACATATCGATGATGAGTGGGAATGACTTTCAAGTGGGAATGTAAAGTTGGAGATGATGAGAGTAACAGTACGAGTTGGATGTTGGCCAAATCTTCTAAGCAGGTTGGCTAAAATACACTTCGGATTGAATTATGTGGCGAAGTCAAGTTTATAATGACGTCACGATTTTTGCTCTATTGAAACCATGGAAAGGGAAAGAACACTGACGCAACATGTTCGGAATGACGTCACATCGTTGTAGTAGGTCACTCTAAGCTTACGTCATCCCATGCAATGATGTCAACGAATGGCTCGATCGAGAATCCTATGTATAGCTCTTGCTGATCCTAGGGCTCAGTACTCAATCATGTACATGTGGAGAGCAGGAGTACTAGTGTGACCTCCAGTCGAGTAAGGCTCAGGGAGAAGCGTAAGCGAAGATTAACCTCATAGCTGGGAACTTCTATATTGTCCATGAGGGTAGTGGATTGAGTTACCGGTCGTATATCAAGCTATGAGAAACACCAGAGATCCGAAGAAGTTTGTGCTCACGTTCATTCTGGATCTATATGCAACGTACATGATCGTCTGTCTGATTTGCTGGTACATATAGTCGTCCAGCAAGTCAGTCTAATATAGCCTCTTGCAATAAGTTGCAGATATGAACGCCTTGCTAGGCCTCAATCAGCCTTGCAAGACCTTGCGACCGGTTTCAACATTTTCGTTGATGAGCTTTAGACCAATGACCGGTCTAGTAGTAGATGAGCAAACACGTTGATCCCAGTTGCTCTCCATCAGAATGGTCATCCAAACGAATGCTCACTGCGTGGCGTATCTGAATAGTCGCTCGAGGGCAGGAGTGCCTGCAGACGGACGCCGTTCAACAGCGCTATAAACGTAGAACGCGTGTACCCAGCAAGCGTTCTCATTCGCAGGATCAATTAACGCAAAGTCGTGACGATACAAAAGCGGAGAGATAGAAACATGTGGTCCAACGTACAAATCCGATGCTCCAAACTTCTTCAAGGTTTTGGCCAAGTCGTTGTCCTCACAGCCAATACTATCCGCACGCCAGCATACACTGAATCGGATACAGGCAAGAAGGCCAAGAAGCATAAGTAAATTGACAGAGCATAGAACACGGGAAGAGAGTCCTGGATTGACGCAGCGGGACGGTCAGGCCATCTGGGCGTGGTACAAGCCCGCATAGTGCCCATCCAGCCGCACGAGCTCGGCGTGGGTCCCGTTTTCGATGACGGACCCATCTTTCATGCACCTACACACGTCAATATGTACATATTCAAAAAGAGAGCTGCACGTACAGGATACGGTCGGCTGCGTGAGCGAGGTGGTGGAACCGATGGGTGATGACGATGATCGTCTTGCCGACACGCCGCTGGCAGAGCTCGGTCAGGATCGCACGCTCGGCGACAGGATCCAGCGCGGACGTGGCTTCGTCGACCACGACGAGCCTCGTCGCGCAGTTGTCAATGCGCATGAATGTGCGCGCGCTGGGTGACGCATGAGAGGGCGTACACCGAATGGACGGTTTCCACTTACGTCGCGAGTCGTTGTTGTTCGCCACCTGCCCAGACCAGGCGTCAGATCGATCACACACGCCGGTGAGGCGTACGTACCGGATATACACGCAGAAAGGCCATCGTGCTTGGTCAGTACCTCTCTCAGCGCGTTGGACGGGCACCCATGCATGCCTTGCAGCCACTTGTTGTTGATATCGAAGGAAGGCTGCAGCTGCGTGTCGTACCCCTCCTCGAGCCTTGCGATCCACTCGGTACAACCGCCGGTCCGCGCGGCCGCTTCGACGTAACGTCGCTCGACGCTGCACGTCGGCGGGAGACTGAACGTGATGTTGTCGCTCACCGAGACGGGGTAGATGGCGGGCGTCTGCGGCTGGAGCGCCATGGCCGCGCGGAGGTCTGCCGGGTCATAGCTCACGAGCGGCACGTCGTCAATCAGGATCTCGCCCGCGGTCGGATCGAACAGGCGTGCGAGTAGTTTAAGCGTGGACGACTTGCCGCTGCCGTTGGTCCCCGCGACGAGGACGAGCTCGCCGGGGAGGATTTCGAAGGAGACATCGTGCAGGGCGTAGTGATTGCCCCCTGGATAGAGTAATGACACGTGCCTTTGGTGTGTACGTGAGCGTGATGTATGTGTACGGTGCACATGGTATGATCGACTTGCCGGAAGGAGATCTTCATCCCTGCGTCATCGGAACATGTGCGAGGAAAGGATTCGGTGCCCGGGAGGATCGTACCCTGGTGCTCGATGGCATTGTAGAGCCGCTCTGCCTGGGTGCAGGCTTGGAGAAAGGTAGGCCATTCGCCATCATACTGTCTGACCGTCAACGTAATCGATCTCGTGGCTTGTAGCAGGAGTATCATGGAGGAGATGGACGATGGCGACAAGGAGGCCGAAAAGACCAACGCGTATAGGGCCTAAAAAGGTTGCTAAGAGAAAGGAATGGTCATCCAGCGGCGCGCTTACCAACGCGTACTCCGAAGTGACATCCGAAAGAACTCCCCAGACCCAGTCTCGCTGAAGGACGCTACCCCATGGCGACGGTTCCAAGGTCACGACATTGCCCAATCGTTTTGCAAATTTCCTGTATTCTGTGGGCAAAGATTGAGGAAAAATCCATGAGAGAAACGGCGGACGCACCCGTCTCGATACGGCTGGCTACCCCATCCAGCAAAATATCGGCTCTGTATTGAGTGCAAAAAGCGAGGCCAAAAAGGACTTTCATTTGCTGGAAATGAGGATTGTCTATCCAATAGACGTAGTCTGTTCTGGAATTGTGAAGGGATGCCAAAAAGAGTCCGGACAAGACACCCACCTGGTGTTCCGATGGCATTCACCGGCGTGAGCCACAGCAAGAGTCCGCGGGCGACAAAGAAGCCCAACAGAATCTCCCGCTCTGGACTTGGTTTGCAGGAGATGGAGTGTAGCACTACGTATACCTGACTGGTCAAATCAAGCGTGCGTCGGACGAGGAGATTGAGAGCGCTTAGAAAACGTAAGCCGGGGAATTCGGACTCGAATCTTCCCTGAACGGGAAATGTGGAATGCAAGTCTAACCGTGTGGGCGTGTCAGCCGTCTAACATTCCGTGACTATGCAACATACCATGAATGGACAATAGATCTACCCTCAAACTCGCTGGAAACAAAAGAAAATGGATCAGATTGCGACATCAGAAGAAAAAGAAAGAGCCTACCGCGTATCAGTTGAGGTATAAAGTACGCTCTAAACCGCTCTGCCATTGTGTTATCCGACCGGATGCTGTGACAAACTCAGCCACGGGCATATACATTTTCCACATTACACACTGCATGAGTCTAGCGAGATTATCCATCACGCAGAAACAGAGCCAGGGGATAGCAAGGGATCTGAACGCCGCACGGGACAGCGCCACGTTCGTCAAACCACTGCCGAGCTGTTGGGAATCAAGGCAACGATTCTCAGGACCAGCAAAGAATGCCATACCGTGTCGAAAAAACACCCCAGCCAATAAAGGTAGATGGCCGAGGATATACCTGCCCAGATGGTAGCCATGATAAACGTGACAAACGCTGCCGGTGCGAGCTGCATCGCATCGGCAACCAGTCTCTGTGCGTAAGGTGTCTTGGCGTGCATCTCGCTCCACCCGTCAGAGAGCGCGTGCAGGCGTTGCACCAACGGACGATGGGCTTCGTATATTATGTCGTAGACGCCGTATCGACGAGATTGAAATTGCGGACGAGCAGCCTTGCTCGTCTTTTCAGGTGGAACGTTCATCGCGTTGAAGTTGATGCGTGCTATGTGAGAGTTATGATTGTGCTGCGCTGGGCTGCATCTTCTGCGTATTTATGCCCTGCTCCAGACAATTCGCTACACGATTCGGTCCCACCACAGTCGCTGTCACGAGGGTCCACCCTGCCAATGTGTATACGAAACGCACCGTTGCCATTATGGTCCGTAGGCGTCGTCTATGCCTTTCATAACGAACGGTCGGATGATTGGATAGAAAATCAGAAGACGCCCACAAAGAGGACGAATACCGTGATGGATACCACGTCGAATCGTCGTATTGTTTACAAAGGCAACGCTTGCACCACGAATGTCGTAACAGACGCAGTGCCCTGTATTGGTTAAAGAACCCCGAAGACGTGGCACTGTTATGGGACTACGATCAGGTGCGACCGTTTGCCATCATTTTTACCATACAGGGAATTCCGATACTTACGACATATGAAAATGATGATGATTAAACCAACATTCGGACCTTGGAAGTAATCTGGAGTGGCGCATGTGATACGTGGACAGAGATAAGGTGGATGACAGGTGGTGGTAATTGGACACCACCCGCGGCTTGGGAAGTGCGCCCACAATGAAGCTGTGTTCATGGTAGGCCGCAACGAGGTCACAAGGATTGGAAATCGACAGTCCGAAACGACAGGTGAAATGCGTTCCTACTCCCACGAGTACACTTGCGGTTGGAGAACGCCGATTTTCTCTTCCCGACATCCAAGCTGATGTCAAAAAAGGTACGCGATCACCTACGACGAATGGTCTCCTCCTTTCGTCTGCTGTGGTAGCCATACAAATAAGGATTAATCCTGTCACCCACAACTGACCTACAATCATGGGAGGGTACGCACATGTCGTCGTACCACACATGTGTCGTTTTCTCACACTCTACTCCGATAGCTTCAGCCACGCATCCATCTTCCCCCACACGTCCTCTTGTTCGTTTGTCCACTCCTCCCTCTTCTCTCGGACACACGCCGCACAGAGCCCTCCCGCCACCCAATCGATCTGCTTGAGTTGTTCGAGGGCCTCGAGAGGCTTGTACACGCTATCCCCGGCTATCGCGGATTGGATGACGACAGGAAACCACTTGTCCGCCAATACGTTGGTACACGCCATGTGTGGCGTCACAGGCTACGAAAGAAGCATGAGCGGATCAGCGGACTCTGGATCTGCAAACAGTAAATGAAATGAAACGAAAGTGTGATTGTTCGGCGGAATGGTGGTTGACACAAGAGACGTGGACACACCGGTTCAAATAGGACAGGAGCGAAATGCTCCACGATGCCATTCATGAGCTGACGACAGCGTTCGATGTCTGTGGGCGTCAGGGCCGTCGATGTCGAAGACACCGTCGCCTCTTGGGCAATGTCCGGGTTTGGTTCGAAATTGGTCTTTGTTACGATGCTGTAATAGATACCCTTTTGCATCTGCGGCATACACATCGACCATTTGTGACTTAGATGAAGAAGGACACTCACCGAATGAATGTTGTAACGCAACGCGAGGCTCAGTGCCTCCTCAAGATGATCGGGATGAACGAATGGGGACGGCCCGCTGGGAAACAAAGCCACGAGATAGGATCTCGCGAGGCTATGTACCGACGGGATATCCAACTGCTCTGGCGACGATACGCGGAGGATGGCAGCGACATGTGGGAAGGGTGCCTCCGGTGACAGTGGTCTGCAAAACATGACGGGGTTGGGCAAGAAAAGAAGTCAGACGGGTACGCACATATCATGGTAGAGATGCTCCAACAACGACGTGAAATCTTGGACTTGTATACCGGGTGGAATGGTTAAGGCAGGCACGTCCCACCCGTCCTCCAACTTTGGTTCCAGAACAAACTTGGCATGTCGGCGTAGCAAACGTTCATGAATCCTGAACAACATGGCGTGGTCATCATCCTGTATTATCCTCACAATCACAGAACCGTCGTCGAACCAATATGTCGGATGGCGTTGGTTCATTAGTAGTAGTACTCCGATGGTTACTTCCGAGCAACAGCAATCCTGCAGCGATGACCGACAAGGGAATAATGAGGTATCGACCGATTTGGCCGCTGGTGTCACAGCCGTGATCGATGATAGTAGGGATATGAATACATGAATTCCCACTCCCGCTGCGTACACTACTCGTGAAGTCATGCAGGAAACAACGAGATGATCCATCAATACAACACTTTACTCAGCCGCTGGATCGAATTAAGGAGAATGTCACCCTGTTTGACGACTTTCTCGTATTGCGCATTCTTGAGCGACGGTCGTGTCGTTTCCACGATTCCATGCACCTTGTCAATCGTGCAGTGTAACCGCCCGTTGGCGATGAATCGTGACAGTTCGCTGAAGTGCCGTTCAATCGAAGAGATTAGGCCAATGTGACTTGAACTTGCCTGTCGATAAAGTCGACACTGACCCCGAAAGCCCCGCTGAGGCTCTCGAGAGTGACGCTGCGGTATGATTCTAGCAATTGACTGTACGCGAGTATTCGCATCTCTCGAACGTAGTAGCGCGTATGGGGTGACAACAGTCGCGAAGGCAAGAGGTATGTCTGCTCGAGGGTAGCTGTTGGCAATGAGTCAACGCATGTACCATTCAACGTGTTGGCCATACCTAGTGCGACAAACAACTTGGCGTAATGACAGTCGTACAAGTTGTTGACGAGATCGCCAAGTACGGGAAGATCAGGCAAAACGGAGATGACATCTGGGGCGGTGATGAGCTGGGACAATGGTCAGCTTCGTACGTCATGGGACGGAAGACGACAACCTTTTTCTTTAGATCTGGCCGCTTGAGGGTAAGCGTGTTGACTATTATCGTGAGGGCGACAAAATCAGTGTATGTGATCAACTCGGTGGCCGTGAACGTGGACAATGCGTCCAGCAAGAGTTCGCCACCCGTCTTGAATTGACGGATAGAGACAGCGTGTAGACCACGGTACACTTTGAGGCGATTCCGTCTGTCCCAGTCACCACCTTCTTCAATAAGCCTGGGGTAATGAGGATGATGATGTAACATAATGGCGCAAGCGACCTACTTTTCCGCCTTTTCAAGGTTCTCGGTGATGAGAGCATGATCCCCAAAGAACAAACCGATGCGAATGAGAGTAAGGGAAATGTCTATCCTTGACCCAAGTCCAGGGGTTTTCTGCAGCGCAAGCTTCTGCGCTGCGATGGCACGCTCCTGTGATGCGGGTTGAATGGGACATGCAAGAGCGGGATCGCTGACATACTCTGTCACCTATCCGGGTGAGGTGATTTGCGCGTGCCTTGAGCGCATCCGATATTTCGGACTCTCCTTCCGTCTTCTCGGCTTCGACGAGACGTTCGTCCAGCTTTTTGAGTTCCTCTTCGTTCGCTTTCTCCATCTCCTCGAGCAGAGCAGGATCAGAATCGAGAGCGCCAGAGGACGTGACCAGTTTATAATATGGGGCCATTTCTAATCGAGGGGAATGTTCAAGCGGGAGCAATACGCGAGAATGAGTGCATGGACGTACTGTCCGCCTTGATACCGTCCAAGAGTTTAGTTCTAGCATTCTCGTAGAGATGCTTGAGCGTCGGTGAAAGTAATATGAATACATGCTGAGGCAGGCTCAAATTAGGGATGGGCAGGACAACGTCGTCCGACATGGTGGTACACTAAGGGTTGGATTTGACATGGACGCGTCACTATCAACAAATTCTCCCACGGCATGAACGTTTGGTCCAGGTCACCGTTCGATCTTACCAGTCAGGTTACAATGTCAAGTCCACACCTATTCGCATCGGGCAGTTATGGCGACATATATAGAGGACTTTACCGCCAGGGGGACACGTCGATCGATGTGTGTCAGACCATTAACAGCCGTCAGGTTGCCATCAAGACGTCCAAGATGCATCTGCAGTCCATCAAAGAGTCACAAGGAGATCAAGGTATGTCCCGCAAGCCGAACATCCTTCAACCCTGTCACCACCGCGAATAGCAACTCCACAGAGAAATAACCGTGTGGTGGAGATTGAAACATCCGAATGTATCGCCTTTCGACCATCATTGAGCCTAGTCTGAACCACAACATACCTCCATGGTGTGCCCATCAGCCGAAAATGGCGCATTGACAACATATCTTCGCGAGAAAAGCAACGATCTGACATTTAGGAGGAGAGAGACTCTGGTGAGTCTCTGGTGTTATTTTGCTCAGGATTGGCGAACAAGTTACTTTCCAGATCAACAGGCTTACAATACCGTAAGCGACCGACCGTCGTCGTCTCATCTTTCTGACAATCTGTTTGTTTGACAGTGCATTCCCAACAAATCGTCCATGGCGACTTGTCTGGCGTTTTTTTTAAACTTTTTGTGGCATAATTTTTTTATACATCAGGACGAGAGTATATGGTAACGGAAGAGCTGTTTGGGTTGTTCACGATGCTGATGCGATTGGACGGATCGACTTTTTCCACAGCCGTTCGCATTAAAAAAAAGGCACCTGGCCCCTGAATTATGATCTTGATGATCCGCAAGCAATCCCAACGACCCAGAGTGATATATATTCTTTTGGGAGCATCACGTTGCACCACGATGTTCATTAACAATAAGTTGCACGGGTGTTTCGAACTAACCGAATTGATGGGAAGGTCTTGACAGGAGACGTTCCGTATCATAACTATCCCCGCGATGCCCAGGTCACTTTGGCTATCGCGAAGGGAGTGGGGCCCGAACGACCCGAGGCAATCACGAACGACTGGTGGAAATTTATGGAACGCTGTTGGTGCCCCGCCAAAGCTACCAGTCCACGTCCGTCCAATGACGATACCGTCGGCTTCAGGAAGAGGGAGCTCGCGAAGAGATACCCCTGAAGAAAATCCGACGGGTGATCAACACGAGTCACAACCGTTGGAAAGGATGCGGAATATAAAACAAGAAATCGAAAATGACATCGGTGATACGAAAGTCGTACCAACCAACAACGTGCGGTCCAAGTCAGCATTTGATCTCACCGATCAAGTTACAAGTCGGGCACGTACCCATACGCATTAAGCAGCTTTGGCGACATATATCAAGGGGTTTACAACAGGGAGAAAGTGTGAGTAATGTGCGTTACCCTTTCTTCTTGTGAAGTAAACTAAACCCTTCAGGGTGCAATCAAGACATTCAAAATGCACTTTCACGATGAACAACATCCATCCGATCAGGCCAAGGCATGTTCTGCTTTGTCAATAAGCACGATTAGACCATTCTTTTATCCTAAATAGCAATTCTGCAGAGATATGGCTGCGTTTTGGAAACTGGATCACCCGAACATATTGCCAACGCTAGGGACAGTCATGGATCATACAGTACGATACATCCTTATCTACCTGCTATGGTGTCTCCATGGGCTGACAATGGCGCACTGACCACATCCCTTGGGAGGAACGACCATCTAACAGACGCGAAAAGACTGAGTGTTCACGGCTGTCTCTAGAAAAACCAAGTGAAAAGTCGTTTTCCAGACCAACGATGTGGCCCATGGTTTACAGTACTGTGAGTTATTGTCCGATACTTTTACATTATTCCAATACCTTTGCAGTACATTCCCATAACATAACCTATGGAAGTTTGAGCGGCGTAAGTTCCTGCTCCTGATTTCGCTCTCAACCACTCATGCATCGGAATGAGCAGTCAAATGTATTGGTCAATGCACATGGGAGGAGAACTCGCCGATCGTGACAGCACGCGTATGTGTCACAATCACAGTGACCGTGTGCAAAATATCGCTCTAATGCACCCAGCCATTCCTTTGCACAATGCACTTACCACAGCCGAATAACGAGAGAACACCGAATCGTGACTTCTACCAAGGGCAAATGTATTATACCTGCATACGGCGGTCAAGCCACACCTCGGTTGAGTCTCGCCATGGTACTTAGATTAGGTCTAAACATTCCTTCGCTGGGAGAAGGTATGTTGAAAAATGTTCGGATGGTTTCTGGCCCGAGGGCTAGTAGTAGCAGACGGCATGAAGATAGGCCCAGCCACGACACAGTGGTGATCGATTGATCACTAAGGTACACTCTGGACTATCAGGCTCGTTAACCGGAGTTCACAGTGAATTTACCCTCCAACTCGGTTTAACTACTTTACCTGACTTCGCAGGGAAAGGTAGCGTGCTGCGCAACTTGGAGAAACGATGAGCGATGTATATGATGTTTCGATAGTTGAATCAAAAGAGGTGGTAGTTGATCGACTTGCCCCCCCAAGCGGTCATACTCACATACGTAGGGAATAGTCTCATTTCGATCGTGCGCTAATGATTAGATGGTCATACAAAGGTAGTACAGGACGTGCAATTACTGCAGAGAAATAAATTATTCCGACCTCGTAATGTGAGACCGAGACGCTTACTTTGATAAATTTTGCCATGAATTTTCTAACGAAGTGGTCAGGGTATGGAACAGTCGAGAAAGGGTGCATACGCACTTGTGAAATTCTGTCCGCAAGAGATCGTTGACAAAGTGACCTGACTTTTCTTTTTGGTTCATTGCCTGGTTCTTGAAGATGAGGTCTAGAGCGAACGCGTCAGTCGCCAACTTTTGAAAAAAAGTCGACGGCGCACCGTCGTCCCATCTCCGTTTGACGGCAAACGTGCCAGGCACGGTCGTGTTCAACCCGGGCGTCTCTATTTGTGCTGCCTGCGAGGCCAGCTGCTCGCGCTCCAGGCGCGCCTTTTCCTCTGCCCGTTCGCGTTTGATCTTTTCGAGTTCACGGAGGAGCTCGTCGGTATCGTCCTCATCTTCGTCTTCGTCTTCGTCCTCATCATCCTCGTCATCCCCGTTCTCCTGCGTCCTTTCCTTGGGCCCCTCGTCCTCGTCCTCGTCGTCCTCGTCGTCCTTGTCGAGCTCGAGCGCCTCCTGGAGGAGCTTCCGCCGCTTGACCGCCTCGTCGTCTTCCGCCGGTGCGGCGATCGCAGGCACGACGGCTCTCCCCTCGGCTTTGCGCTTCTTATTCCGGGCCTCTTCTTCCGCTACGAGGAGGTCGGCGCGGAGGTCGCGTCGTGCGACGTCGCCGACCGAGGTCTGGCCTGGTTGGCTGGTGTGTGTCAAGCGGGGCGTGGGCGCGGAAGAAGGAGGACGCACCGGAATTTGAGCTTGGTGTGGGCAGCCATGTCGCGGACGGAGAACTGACGGGAGCCGCCCTTGACGTCGCGGGCTTGTGCGGGGTCCCACGTCGGTCTGTGTGCTGTAGACATTGTATTGCTATTGTGGTGGTGGTGGTGGTGGTGATGGTGGTAGTGATACTAACACTATACTAATACTAAATGCTAATACTAATGGTAGCTACAATACATAAACGAGTTTCGCACGGACACGTCAACCATCATGGCCAAGTACCACTATGACGAGGCCGGCAACATGGCCAGCTACTTTGTGATATCCGTGCTCGCCATCATACTCGTCCCGCTCACCCTGTCCACCACCGCACGTCTTACCGCCAGTACGTACCCGCCGTCCTGCCGTGGTGCTTTGCTCACCACGACCCGCAGAACGGCCCGAAGAACGCGTCCAGGGATGCCAGTGCTCGCCTTGTCTCGACCGCAGACGACGCGTCGTCGCAGCCAACAAGTCCTCGCTGTTCAGTCCCAAGTTTACCAAACGGTACGCTCTCTCGCCGTACCGTCGCGCGCCACGAAATTATTTTTTCCCCATAGCTCGCTCATCCTCGTCCTCGGCTGGGCCGCGCTAGTCTACCTGGTCAGTCGTGTGCGCAACGTCGAGTCCAACGACAAGGTCTACAACCCGTACGACAT
Source organism: Boletales sp. KT-2023a (assembly GCA_038090395.1). Taxonomy (NCBI): domain Eukaryota; kingdom Fungi; phylum Basidiomycota; class Agaricomycetes; order Boletales; species Boletales sp. KT-2023a. The sequence continues at coordinate 17,014 of JBBPMP010000225.1, read as the reverse complement.
CTTGGGCATCTCTCCCGTACGTGCGCGTCCTACCACCCAGCAGCATGTCGCTCATGCCACGTTTTAGGGCGCTACGGAAAAAGAAATCAAATCCCTTTTCAAAAGGCTGTCCAAGATCTAGTACGTGGCGTGTCCGGGTCGTTTCCGTGTCTGACGCGTAACTCAGCCACCCAGACAAGGTCCGGGCGACTATCAACGAAACCGTCGAGCAAATCCAAAACCGGTTCGTAGACATCACAAAGGCATACAAAGCGTGAGCACGTCGTGTTTGCTACTCCCATCCATCTCAACACGCATGTAGTCTGACAGACGAGGAAATACGTCGCAACTACGAGCTGTACGGTCATCCAGACGGAAAACAAGAAGTATCGATGGGTATCGCGCTCCCTTCCTGGATCGTCGAGGGAAAGAACAACATTTGGGTTCTTGGTCTGTACGCTGTCGTCATTGGCGGTCTTCTTCCCGGTATGGTCGGTCGCTGGTGGTTTGGGAGCAGGGGAAAGACCAAGGACGGTATCGAAGCGAGGACTGCCGAGGGTTTCTGGAAGGGTATCGATGAAACGAGCGAGATTCGCGACGTTTTCAAGGTCTTTAGCGGCGCATTCAAGTACGAGTGGCAAACCAAGAGCACGACCGATTTGAGCGCGATAGAGGAGAGGGTTGAAAAGAGAATAGGTGACGAATGGAAGAAGACGCTCAAGGCTGTTGGTGGTGAAGACGACGTCAACGTGCGGCGCGCACTGACATTGCTTTACGCTCACTTTTGGCGGTTGAGTGTGGAAGAAGAGCAAGGTGAATACGTCGACCGCGTTTGCGATGTGGAACTGACGTGCGGGATCTAGAACAAAGGACGTTGCTCCTTCAAGCACCCACAATGCTGAATGCGTTCTTGGCTCTCGCCTCTGCTCGGAGTTGGCTTGCACCCACCCTTGGCGTCATGCGCCTGCATGCACACCTTGTACAGGCATTTGTACCCGGCGTCCCCGTTCCCATCCAAGCCCAGCTACCTGGCTATGACACCACCGCGCCCAATCCCGGCAGCCAAAACCTGGCCTCGTTTGTGCGTGACTTGAAAGAGAATGGGGATGCATGCGCGGGGAACGCGGCCAAAGCACTAGAAAGCTGGGCAACACTCGACGTGGTGGACATTGGATTCAAAGGTGTGTACGACTTTTTTTGGTCATGTGTTCGTAGCAAACACGTGTGCTAGTGATTGGTGAACGATTCGTAACGCCGTCATCGATCGTGTTTTTGCTGGTGAAGCTGCGTGTCAAGGAACCCGGGACGACCGTGCCATCACCGGTGGAGGATGCCAAGACCGCGAAAAAGAATGATGAGATCGACGAAAAGTTTTTGAATACCCGGGGAGAGGCGGAGGAAGTGGAAGGGAACGAGACGGGGTACGCACATGCGCCTTGTTGGCCAGGAGTGAGTGAACAAGCAGAGGATGGGATGGGTGACTGAACGAGTTGCAGCTTCGCAAGCCAGGTTGGTGGCTCGTTCTCGCGGACGACAAATCGAACCGGCTCGTCGTCCCGCCAATCAAGATTACGGACGTGCCCCGTTCTGACACGACCAAGGCGCGGAACTACCGGTGCTACAAACTTCAGTTCCAGGCGCCGGCAAACGTGGGGCTGTTTACGTGGAAAGTATACCTTGTGAGCGATACCTTCGTGGGGGAGGAGACGTGTCGACCGATCTCGGTGGGTGGTTTGTTGTCATGAGGTCCATCGCTGACTCGGACACAGCTCAAGATTGAGGACGTGTCTACACTCGAGCAGACGCCCGACGACGAGATTTCGGACCCGGAGGAGGACTCGCTGGCGGGGCAGATGGCTGCGATGCGCGGCGGCGCGGTGAAGCGTGCTGAGGCGAGCGACGAGGACGAGAGTGGCACGGACGACGAGGACGACGAGGACGAGAGCAACAGCGACAGCGATTAGAATTTACAAAGTACATCATTACATATTTCTACTGAGTTTGGTAATTCGAGGCTTGTCTTTATGCCACCAAGCACGGGCAAGTTCAACTGGGCGGCTGCAAAGGCAGCCAAGTCGGCTGGTCCACGCGCGCCGGGCTCCAAGACGGTGCCAGAGCCAAAATCGGCGGATTGTCTGGTCGGATTGTCGTTTGTGTTCACCGGCGAGCTCTCCTCCTTCTCGCGCGACGAGGCCGTCGACCTCGCCAAACGCTACGGCGGGTGAGTGCTCGACGTGCAATACATACGTCCCGTGCTCACCCATAGACAAGTCGTGTCACCCTCCAGCCCTCCTCAAAGACCTCGTATGTCGTCCTCGGCGACAACGCCGGCCCGTCCAAGCTCAACGCTATCCGGAAGCACGACTTGAAGACGCTCTCCGAGGACGATTTTCTCGCACTCATCGGCTCACGCGTGAGGCCCGGTGGTCCGGGCGGTGCCCCCCTCGACGACGAGACGCGCAAGAAGATGGACCGAGAGGCCGAAGCTGTCAAGGCCGCTGCAAAGGAGATGGAGATGCGCGAGCGCGAGGCAGCCAAGGAGGCCAAAGGCAAGGGCAAGGATGGGGCTCCCGGGTGCGTCTCTGTCTGTTTTGCATCTCTCGTTCACCGACGCGCGTAGGGCGGAGCTCTGGACGACGCGGTATGCGCCACGGACGGCCAAGGAGGTCTGTGGGAACAAGGGTCAGGTCGAGAAGCTGCAGCAGTGGCTGCGCGAGTGGTGCGTGCTGTGTGGTGAACCCGACGCGCGCTGAAACGGAGACAGGCCGTCGAGCTTGAAAGCGGACTTCAACAAGCCAGGCAAGAACGGGATGAACATCTTTCGCGCCGTCTTGATCTCAGGGCCGCCGGGCATTGGAAAGACGACGAGTGCGCACTTGTGTGCGAAGCTCGAGGGGTTCACCCCCATCGAGTTCAATGCAAGCGATGTGCGAAGCAAAAAGCTCGTCGAGGTGCGTCCGTATGGTCCGTCGGCGCGCGTGGCTGATCCGTTGCGTCCTAGAACGGCATGAACATCAACAACCGCTCCTTGAATGGCTGGTTGGGCGGTCAAGAGGTGGGGACGCCTCGGTGTATGTGCGCTGCGGACTGACGCGCGCGCGGTAGGCGACGAACGCGCTTGGTGTCGCGATCACAGACAGGTCCTGTCTCATCATGGATGAGGTCGACGGCATGTCTGCTGGTGATCGGGGCGGCGTCGGTGCGCTGAACGCGTTGATCAAAAAGACGAGGGTGCGTGTGGTCAGGGATGGGGCACGCTTGTGCTCACCGCGGCGCAGATTCCGATCATTTGCATCGCCAATGATGCCGGCGCGCAAAAGCTGAAGCCACTCCGGGGCAACACGTTTAATATGCCGTTTAAGAGGTCGGTTGGTCACGACGTCTTTCTTGGTGTCCGTTCACGGATGATAGACCCGAGGCGAACGCGATCCGGTCGCGCATTATGAGCATCTTATTCAAGTAGGTTTCCCCCGTCGAGCGAGGTGCACGTCTGACGGGCGTAGGGAAAAAATGAAGATTCCCACCAACGTCGTCGATCAGCTCATCGCAGGCGCACAATCAGACATTCGACAGGTGTTGAACATGTTGTCGACGTGGCGGTTGTCGAGCGATACCATGTCGTTTGATGAGGGCAAGGAACTGTCCGTCTTTGCCACTGTTCTGGCATTGCGCTAAAGGACATGTTTATAGCGCCAAGATGAACGAAAAGACGACGATACTGACACCGTTTGACGTGACGAGCAGGATGTTAGGACCGTACATGTTTTCTCGGACCGCGAGAGAGACGCTTGGGGACAAGATCGAAATGTACTTTCACGATCACTCGTTCGTACCGCTGTTTATCCAGGTGGGTCATCGATGTTTATTCAATGGAACCTGCTGGACACGTCGAGGACAGGAAAATTATCTCAAGACAGAGCCGGCAAAGGCGCGCGATTTGAGTGGTATACCCAAATCGCTCAAGCAGCTCCAGTTGATGGATAAAGCCGCATCGTCGATATCGGATGCAGATCTCGTGGATGCACTCATACATGGGTTCGTCTTGTGCTTGCGGTACGAGTGTAGGCTGATCGTCCGTCTGTAGACCGGAACAACACTGGGCGTTGATGCCCCTGCACGCGGTTTGTTCGACCGTCCGGCCTGCTTCTTTTGTGTACGGGAGTGGGATCGGATACGGTGGCGCCAACGGGATGACTTTTCCCCAGTACGTCCTCGCCAGCACATTGTTTTTCCGCTCATGTTATACCCGAAGGTGGCTCGGTCAAAACTCGAAACAGAACAAGCTTGGGCGCCAGTTGGCCGAGGTCCAGGTCCATATGCGCCTTAAAGTCTCGGGCGACAAGACCGAGATTCGACAGTCGTATTTGCCTGCGCTGTTCCCGCATCTAGTCAAGCCACTCGTTGAGAATGGTTCGGTGGGTGCTGTTATTTCCGCGTCGTATTCGCAACTCATCATCACGCAGTCGGCGGTGGACGAGATGATCGAGTGCATGGACACGTACTACCTCTCGCGCGAAGACTGGGATACGATCGTCGAGCTTGGGGTGGATGACCACAAGGACGAGGTGGTGCTCAAAAAGATTTCAGCATCGACCAAGACGGCGTTTACCAAAAGGTGCGTCGTTGCGTCATGCTCATGCTGACGCTGACGCAACCCGTAGATACAATGCGAGCGACCACCCTATCGCGTTTCACAAGGCGATCGATTTGGGAAAGGCGCCAAAGAAATTGGCCGGTGGGGGTGTGCCGGATCTGGAAGAGGCGTTTGACGTGCGTTTCTGGTGGTTGTTGAAACGACTGCTGACGACGCACAGGTGGACGACGACGTGGGAGAGTCGGACGACGAGAATAAGAAAGAGCCGGATGATATCAGCAAGGATAAATTGATTTCGATGGCCAAGGGGGATAAAAAGGTCAAGGCGGTGGCAAAGACGAGCAGAACGTCGTCGGTGTTGATGTCGTCGAGCAAGAAGGTCAAGCCTAAGCGGTAACGAATCCTTGCTACACTATTAGGGGGTGATCAGGGTCCTAGCAAATATCGAGTCAAGTCTAATGTGATTTACTATAATAATTGTTTTATGCTCGCCGCACGTCCGCTGTTCCGGACCTGCCTTTATCGATCGCCCGTGTTCGTTCGCTGCACACGCGCCATGTCCACCGCTGAGTCGCTCGCTGCAGAGATCGCTCAACAGACCGTACTCGTCAACGAGCTCAGATTACAACACTCCGACCCCGGTGCGCTCGACGCTGCAAAGAAGAAGCTCAGTGAGCTCAAGCAAACCCTCGGAACGACTAGAACGGACAAGACAGATGGCAAGAAAAAGGAGCGACTGTTGCTCAAGACCGCCAAGGTACGTTCGTGCGCCGCCCGTTCGATCCCGCACCGAGCTTTTTTTCTCGTCAGGGCACCCGGGATTACGGTCCTGCCGAGATGTTCTGCCGCGAACACATCGAGCGCATCGTCAAGGACGTCTTTTCGTCGTACGGCGGCAGCTGTCTCGACACGCCCGTGTTCGAGCGCAAGGACGTGTTGACGGACAAGTACGGCGAGGACGCGAAGCTGATATTCGACCTCATGGACCAAGGGGGGGAACAGCTCGCGCTCCGATACGACCACACCGTGCCACTGGCGCGGTACGTCGCCATGTCGGGCGCGACGGTCCAGGGCAAGCTGTGGCAGGTGGGCAAGGTGTATCGGAGGGACAACCCGGTCATGTCCAAGGGACGGATGAGAGAGTTCATGCAGGCGGTGCGTGTTGCACGTCGTCGGTTTAAAGGACGTGCTTGAGACCCGCACCGTCAGGATTTGGATATCGTAGGCGTGTGGGATCCGATGATTCCGGATGCAGAGATCGTCAGTCTGTTGTGCACGATATTGGCCCGGCTGGACGTGGGCGCGTTTACGATCAAGGTGCTGTGTTGTGGTGTGTGTCTGACGACGTGCTGACGGGTGTGCGCCTTAGATCAACCATCGGAAGATATTGGACGGTATTTTCGAGACATGCGGGGTACCCCCAGAGAAGATACGCATGATCTCGTCTGCTGTGGATAAACTTGACAAGGCGCGTACATGCGCGTGTCAGCTACGTCTCGTTTCTCATCTCTCGATCGCTAGCTCCCTTGGGAGGAGGTCAAGAAGGAAATGACAGACGAAAAGGGCCTCAGCGCTGAGGTTGCAGACAGGATCGGGGCGTATGTCAAACTCAAAGGTCAATCGCGTCGCGTCTGTCGACCGTCAGATTGACGACAATCACAGGCGGACCGTCGCTGCTCGACCAGCTCAGGGCCGACGAAGATCTCATGTCCAATCCCAGCGCCAAGGGCGGTATCCTTGACATGGAACTCCTCTTTACGCTGCTCGGTGCGTACAACGTCCTCGACAAGGTACGCGTCTCTTTCTTTTTCATGTCCTACCCGTCGTTGCTCACGCGCGAATGCAGATCTCGTTCGACATGTCCTTGGCACGCGGTCTCGACTACTACACGGGCATCATCTACGAGGCGGTCGTAGCAGCCTCTGCACCTCCCGGCTTCACCCCAACAGAACCATCGTCATCGCCCGCAGCGTCGAAAAAAAAGGCCAAGAAAAAGTCAGAGGATGAGGACGAGGAGGTGGATGAGTCCCAGGTTGGGGTTGGCTCCATCGCCGCGGGCGGTCGGTACGACAACCTGGTGGGGTCCTTTACGGCCGCAGCCGCGGGGGAGGGTAAGAAAGGGACCACATGTCCGTGCATCGGCGTTAGCATCGGGCTCGATCGGATATTTGCCCTGATATGGCCCACGTGGGCCGACAAGGGCATGCGGAGCAAGGAGACGATGGCATACGTGATCGCGGTCGGCGATGGGTTGCTCGAAGAGCGGATCAGGCTCGTGCAAGAGTTGCGCGAGGCTGGGATCAAGGTACGTGGGCAATGATGATGATGACTTTTTGCGGGTGCTCCATGAATGGCAGACCGATTTTTTGGCCAAACGGAAACCAAAATTGCCAGCGCAGTTTGCGGCGGCCGAAAAGGATGAGGTGCCGTTCGATATTTTGCTCGGCGGTGACGAGCTCAGGCAAGGTCTGGTCGTCGTCAAGGAGCAACGATGGGAGTTTGTGGAGGGGAAAAAGGTCAAGGTGCAGGCAGCGGATCAGGGCACCAAGGTGAAGCGCGAGGAGCTCGTCGAGTGGATCAAGCAGACGCCAACGTATCTTGGCTGGTCGAGTGGTAGACTCATTTAGACATTGATCGAAAATACACCACTTTATTTCCATCGCCACGCGGACCCAACTTGCCTGCCTAAAGTGGAAGGATTTGTCAGCATTGATTCGGCATGTCACGGGTCACGTCACGTCCGGAAATTGCCGGGCCTGCGCCGAATTGCATGTTTCCAGCGAGAGGGCAGAGATGAGTCCACCAAGCCATCGAAAATGCAACACTTCTTGGCTTGGAACTTCCACCATCTGCGCGAGAAACACCCTCGGAAAAGCAGCACGTTCTGTTGTATTTTTCTTTGAATTTTCTGCGAGCATGACACAATCCACGAGCAAACACGCATTCCATCCATCTAAAGAAAATCGACTGGCGGTGCATGTCTGGGCGAGCGGCAGAACTGAATGGTGTTTCGTGAGCGGAGTGGCCAGGGAAGCGGGGCAGGGTTGGAGGAGCAAGCAGGAGTGGCGTTGAACCAAACAAATCCAAACAACAGCACTGCCACTCCGCAAACAATGGTGGCGACTTTGGAATTGACCTTCGAGTTTCTAGCAACGCAAGGCTGGGCTTGACTCCAACCTGGAGTCTCCTCAAGAGCGTCTGACGATAAAGCTACCTCAGATGACGACGGGAAATGTTTCTTTACGTCGCTCTGGTCGCAACCGGACAGGCTCTATCCCTACCAACACAAGCCCTGCCTCCACCTCAGAGTACCACGAAAGCGAACGCTCAGTGATCGACGACAATCCTTCTCTGCTAGAACAAGAGTATGAAATCAAGCAGCCGCAATGGGGTCGTTCGCTGAGGGGTCGAAAGGTCAGGAAAAACAACTACAAGGAGTCGGGCAGCGAAGAAGATGTGCTCGGTGCACTCGCTCACCCCGAGGACCTTCCCCTTAACGGAAAACCGGAGCCCGAAACGTATGACGAGGATGAAGACGACGACGAACAACCCAGGCGGTCTCTCCGCTCTCGTAATTCGCGCCTCGTCCGCCCACCGACCCGCTTCACCCCCTCTGCTACAGACCCACCAGCGCGTATGACCCGAGCCAGAAGTCGCGCCATTGCCAAGGGTGATGATGGTTATATTGCAGATTCCACCGAAGAATCGGACGCGGATGGCTCCCTCGAGGATGCCCCTCATACTTCATCGGACTTGGATGTAGATGCCGATGCAGAGGGTGAGCCTGACTTCGACGCCGAGGGCGAGCCCGACCTAGAAATTCAAGACGATGGTAAACCGTATGCCCTCAGACAGAGGGCCAAAATCAACTATGCCATTCCTCCGCCCATTGAGGAGTCGAAACCTCCACCAAAGAGCAAATCCGCCCATCGCGGTGGCGGACGTGCTAAACGCGGGCCGGGATGGAGTGCCACTGGAGCCGAGTTGGGCAGGTGGATGGGCTTACCAGCTGATGACTCTGTGCGTCATCCGGCGCTCTGTACTGCTGATGCTCAAATGGTGCTAGGACTCGGACATCCCCACCCGCACACCTAGGAAAACCTTTGGAGTTACTAGCGGCTTGATGGGTGCGGGTGCTGTTGGCGCCGGTGGCGCCGGTATGCTGCCTGGGGATTTAGCTGCGGTTGCGGGAACACCTTCTAACCTTGGCAAGATCGGTGATGCAGGTTAGTTTTTTGTGTGTGTTTGTCTGGTATCCTTTCACTAACTGAGTACTAGTTCTCGCCGATGCGGATCCACTGGGAGTCAATCAAAACGTAACGCTTGATGAGATCGGTGGTTTGGACCAACGTGAGCCCACTCATATAGGAGGAGTCTGGAGGACTTGCCGCTGAAATGATATGAAATAGATATTCACTCGCTTAAGGAAATGACCATCCTGCCACTGCTATATCCTGAAGTGTTTCAGCGCTTCAACCTTACTCCTCCTCGCGGAGTGTTGTTTCACGGCCCACCGGGCACGGGAAAAACTCTGCTTGCACGCGCACTAGCGGCTAATTGTCGTGCAAATGGCAAGGGCATCTGTATGTCCTGCTTGCGTTCATCTTGATTGATGTAAACCAACTTATATCCGACCAACTAGCTTTCTTCATGCGAAAGGGTGCAGATTGCCTTTCAAAGTGGGTCGGCGAGGCCGAGCGCCAGCTCCGGCTGCTATTTGAGGAAGCCCGCAACTGCCAGCCCAGCATCATCTTCTTTGACGAAATTGACGGCCTCGCTCCTGTTCGATCATCCAAACAAGACCAGATTCATGCTTCCATTGTATCCACTCTCTTGGCATTAATGGATGGCATGGATGGTAGAGGTCAGGTGATCGTCATCGGCGCAACGAATCGACCGGATGCCATCGACCCGGCTCTGAGAAGACCGGGACGATTCGACCGGGAGTTCTATTTCCCCCTGCCTTCTCTCGACGCAAGGGAGAAAATCCTTGGGATCATGACCAAGGGTTGGGAGGGGTGGACTGGCGATCAGGCCAAGGTGAATATACAAGGACTAGCCAAGCTCACCAAAGGATACGGGGGTGCTGATCTGAGGGTGAGTGGAGACATGGCGTGCACTTGAACTGCTGACATATTTGTGATTTCTTCTGCTGGTCCCTTAGGCGTTGTGTACGGAAGCCGCTCTGAATGCTATACAGAGACGGTATCCTCAGATCTATCAATCCAACGATCGTCTATTGCTTAAACCTGAAACGATCGGTGTCACACTTCGCGATTTTATGATATCCGTGAAGAGTATGCATTCCTTTATGTGGTATTCCATTGACCTGATGACTCTTTTTGTCAGAGCTTGTACCCTCATCTGCGCGGTCATCTGCGTCTACAGCTTCACCACTTCCTAGTCAGCTGGAGTCACTGTTGGGCGATACCCTGCAGAAAGTCAAGGAGGCTATCAATAAGGTGATGCCCTCGAATAAGGCGCGGACAGCACTGGAGGAAGCTCAATGGGAGGATGATAGCGAGGAAAGTGCGCTGGAGCGGGAGATGATGATGCAATGTAAGAATAAACTCCAGTTTTTTGGTACATATTATTCTGATAGAATGGCGCAGCAATGGAGACTCTTCGAGTGTACCGCCCACGGCTCGTGGTACATGGTCAGCCGGGGATGGGTCAAGGCTATATTGGTGCAGCTGCATTACATCATCTCGAAGGCTATCACGTCCAAAGTTTGGATCTCGGAACACTGATGAGTGACTCATCAAGGGTGAGTAAGAGACAGGCCTTATACGGCTGCCATCCTAATGCAACTTGCACGCTAGACCATCGAGGCAGCGATTGTCCAATTATTCGTCGAGGCCAAGAGACATCAGCCCTCCGTTATCTACGTTCCATCCCTTCTCAGTTGGTGCGCTGCAGTTCACGACGTGGCACGTACGACGGTTCGTGCGATGCTCGAATCGCTAGACCCAACAGATCCCGTGCTCCTTCTAGCTATTGTCGATGGGTCTTTCTCGTCCCTCCCCCATGACGTCCGTTCCTGGTTTGGGCTTTTACGGGACAATCGTTTCTCTCTTTCCGCCCCGAACGATGAACAACGCGAAGCTTTCTTTGCTAGCGTTATCGCGGACGTTCGGCGTCCTCCAAATCAGTTTGCGGATGGCGTGAAACGGAAGCGTAGAATCCTTGAGGAACTTCAGATCGCCCCACCACCTGAACCGAGACAACTTACGGTCGCTGAGCTGGCTATTCAGGAGGAAAACGATCAAAAGGTCATCACCCTATTGAAGTATCGCCTAGGGCCTATTCTTACAGAGCTGAAACGCAAGTTCAAGAGATTTACAAAGAGGGCGACTGTGAATCCGATCCTTTGAGCGATAGTATTCATTTTGTCTGACGAAATTCTATCCTTTAGGAGGAATATGACTTTCAATTACCAGCTCCCGTTCCCGGGGTTGTGGAGGTGGAAATAGTTGCTACCGAGGTCACTATCGAGGAAGAACGCGCAGTTGTGGAGGTAGTGGAAGGTGTCCCTTCCCCTTCCCGAGAAGCTCAACCTGAAATGATCAATGGTACGCACGTTGAAGATCAAGCGCATGCTGAGCCACACGCCCCGCAATTGCAAGCTCAAGCTCAAGTCCAGGACCCACCTCCAAGTCTGCCTCAACTGCCTCCCCTGTACGATATGGACTTGGAACGCATGCACATGGATCTCTACAAGGGTAAATATTTGACCCCGCTGGACTTCCTTGACGACATACATAAGATCGTACACAATGCTGCCGCGCGTATGGCCCAGGATCCCGACAGGTTGTACAAGGCGCAAGCTATGTTGACCGCAGCTGAGGTTAGCATGCAAGAGTTTGATCCTCAATTTAGACTCGAGTGTCAGCGAGTGGCTGAGCGTGAACGGAAGCGGAGAGGGGAGAGGAAGAAGGCCAAGGGAAAGCACGTTACGACGGATGAGCAGAATGGGGCATATGCCCCGGGTACCAGGCGGAGCGCGCGACACACCGGCCAGCAACCGGAGATCACCATCACTGACCCTCTCCAACTTGAGAGGCGGCTTAAAAGGGCGCGTTCGGGCGACCGACCAAGTGGGTCGCCAGAGTCCGGTGAAGAAAACAGAATGGAAGCCAACGAAACGCCCAGGCAGCCGAAGAAACGACCGAGAACTATACATAGCGACGATGAACTCAATCTAACCGCTTCGGAGTCGAGGTCCCAGACTGTCAGGTTTGCGGACGATGATCAAACACATCAAGACGAGCTACCTGTCATTGTGGAGGCACAGCCGCCCTCTGTAGAGCCTATGGCCAATCCATCACCGGTCGATGGGTTATCCGACGCCATGGCGGTTGATTCTCCTCTGCCACGACGATCAGGTTTCCCCCCGAGCCTGTTGAACCCGCTCCCGCCAGAGGAAGATATGATGCGCTCTGCGAATCTGGGCCCGCTACTTAATGGCATCGCTTCGACTCCTACCAGTCAGCAGGGGTCATCGCACCCCTCACCCCAGGAAAACGGCCTCCTTCAAACACCTGTACAGGCCCACGCCGAACCGCAACCTTGTCAGACGCCCACCGTGCCTGCGCAACCATTGCCTGAGCCGGAAGCGTTGCCCGTCATGCCGCCTCCGCGCGAGCCTACACGATCGCCAACCCCGCTCCCAGACTTTCTCCTCGACGAGGCATCCTTGTCCCAACTTCACCACGAGCTCAAAACACGAACGAGCCATCTCTCCGTCGAGCAGCTCGAGCAGCTGCGGGCTATTTGCCTCAACAGTATATGGCACCACCGAACCGAGTGGGACAGGAACGCACTCGTTCGGGAGCTGATGGACGCCTTGAACGGGTTTCTCGAAGATTGCTCGACGGTGATGATGCACGAAGATGATGGGTCGCCTGTGGGCGTGGTATGTTGAGGGGGACATGACACCAAGGGATGTATGGATGTTTTGTTTTTGGTGGTAGATTATTCGCTTTTATAACTTTTTTTCTTTTTCTTTTTCTGTAATACGACGAATTCTGCATATGGAAGACGTGATAAACCAAAGCAAGCTCATAATAGCATTGGCTGTCGATCCCACCAGGCCTAAAACGGTCTCCTACCCACAGTATCTCGCAGTTTACGGCACTGGAAGGCGCTCTTTGCCATATTTAAAAGTTTCGCAATGACAGCCAGCCCAGCTTATTTCCTTCCTTTACATTGCGACGAACGAAGGTTTTCGGACGTCCTTGCCCACTCAAGCTACTCGGAGTAATACATGAGCAATTCTCCTGCCTTCTCTGATTCCCCTCGTGCATCAGCTGTCTATTCAGCGCAGCTAAACGAAACCCCATTACCGATAACCCATGGTGTGTGGTATGTTTCAGTGCGACTTAGCCACTCACGTTGGCTGGGGTGTCATTAGCATCAAGCTCAAGCGACAGTACACAACTAACGAGTTCTGACAAGCTATCCGCTTTACCAGGAAATGCGATCCCAGCAAGCCCACACCGCTCCCTTCGCAGCGAGCGGAACCCCGTCCCCCCATCCACCTCTGCATCCTCCCTTCGGGTCACACGACCTTTTCCTGTCTCACCTGACGCTCACGATATCGGCGTAGCAGACGGATCAAGCAGTTCCCATCAACGCGTCTCTGAAGGTGACCGCGCGTCTCCTGCAACAAATCACGGCGCCCGCACGAACACCATTGTCCATCCCCTCCTTCGCGAAGCCGTCTCCAACACCGCTCGAGGAATAGACTCAGCAGCGACAAGAATTAGCCGTTCGAGCGATCCGAGTCACCCCTCATCGGCCGTGCGTTTGGCACTGGGAGGTAATACCAATTCCCCGAGGAAACCTGGTTATGAAACGCCTCCAACCGCTTCTGCCGCTCATTCGAGAGCGACCTCCCCGATCCGTCTCTTCAGCTGGCCCGGATTCCACACTTCCCGCGAAGAAGCCTTCGTTCCTGTGGATCCCTTCAGGATTCGTACGCGCCTTCGCGGTCTCTCCTTCCACAGCCCTGACATACAGCACCACCTCCCGCTCGACTCCACCTGCGAGGACATCTGCTGTCTTCCGCGCCTCCAATGTAAACAGGACGACAGGTTCCTTCCCTTGCTTCAAGACGCTCGCTATTACATCGTGGATACACTCCCTAGGCAATTTTACTTGCTTTTACTTTTTCGTTTTCCTTCGTTATATTTTTCTCGCATCGCAAGGTTGTATGAGGACGCTCAGCTAAGCAAACCAGATCTGGAACGTATGATCGAAACGTATTCTAGCGCTCGCCTACAACAACGAACGGTCCAGTCGAGTCCCATACCACCTGGTGCCCACGTACATCCGGCTTCCTCCCTTCCTTTCCCTGACGAGTGGACGACCACCAATGCCTCTCCAGCATTGGTAAGATTCAAGCATTCCTGGGAAGTGCTCATCGATTCCTTGTTGCGTGAGTGGAAGACACTCAATCTCGTCTCTGCGCTACTTCATTCGTCTGTGGCATCTTCTTTTTGATGTTCGCATCGATGCTTATCGTGTGCATCGACAGTGCTATTCTCTCCATGTTTCAAAATCAAGTCATGGCCAATGATCCTGTCATTAGAACAGCCGCGCTCCTTTCATTGACCTCAGCCACGATGAGTCTATCATATGGATGCATATATATCGTGAGGTTTGGGGCAATGAGGAGTATGTACAAGGCAACGAAATGGTCCGAGGTAGGCATGAACGTGTTTTCGTTTCATTCCTCTGATCCCGTCACTTCATTTTCCTGATAGGAGGCAGCAAGAACGACAACATTTATTCTGTGGAACGTTTGGGTTCTGCTGGCCATGCCTGCTGTCTGGCTTGCATGGTATGTCCTGACGCGTTGAAACACATCCAATTGTCACTGATCATCCACCACAATCGCAACATCCCTTGTGTCACGCATGAAAAAAAAAAAGGTCCATGATTTTCTTCGTCGTTGCTATCCTTGCATTCGTGTGGCGATACGGCAGTTCGACCGACCCTACGTCCCCACCACAACTCAACTCCACCGCAGCCATCGGGCCGCGTGTCGCCATCTCCACGCTCTTCTTGCTCGGACTGATCTATCTCTGTGCCATCATCAAGACGCTGCACAACTATGGTAGAAATGTCGACGACAGGCTCTCCGAGGCCGTGTCCGCGGGAAACCGTGCCACGGCCACGGTCGATGCGAACGCACGGGGGGAGGACCGGGGCAGTCGAGGGCGGGTGTCAGCCCCGGATAACCGCGGCGATGGCGGGCGGGGACGCGACAGGTCGCGACGAAGCAGACGCGAGGAGGCAGACCCGATCGGGCTTTCGGCCGTGACGGGCCTCGGGCTCAGGGGTCTGGATGAAGTCGCTGGCAATTCAGGAAGCCCGGACGAAATGCCAGACGAGAAGCGACGCGGGGTGGAAGCTAATGTTTGACACTTTGGAACACTTTTTTTTTTTCAGACGTTCTTGATCTTGACGCTATATCTGCTGTGATCTATCATGACCAGTATTACGAATACCCGCATAGATGACATATGTTGATCCACCGAATCACCTTCACAGCGATCCATCATGGGCTATCATGATTTGGGGTTGCATGAAATCCCTCTTCTGCGCTTCGACCACGGTGTATAGTAAACAACTATGCGCTACGTGATGTCTGTCAGATGTACTTGATATTTATATCCCGTGCTTTTCTCTGCGCTCCGAGTCGGTTTGCACATTAGCGAAGGGGAAAATGCGTCGAACAGGATCGAAGTGATAATATTGCCCATTGTTAGAGTGCCCCCTCGAACAACAGTTTTCGCGGCTTTGGAATATGAGGCATAGGCAAGAACAAGGCCGGCCTACATCGTTCGTCAGCATTATCGCACGTGGAAGCAAAAACGAGGCGATCGTACATCGACGTCCCACAGTTTGCAGCCGGATTACCCATGATGATGCTTTCAGAAACGCCCGATATGCTGTCGTTTTTCCCGAACGCGGCCGCATCGAACAAATGATCGGTCGTCTTTTCGAACGAGGCTAACATCATCACGCTGTCCTTCATCTTGGCCACGCCGAATCGCGTAATGCCGAGCACCTCGCCCTAGTAGAAACATGGGGGTGTGGACAAGCGCGCGACGCGGTGGCCACGTACCTTGTACGACATGACGTCCCCGAGCAGCATGACGTGCCGCGGGTCGATGCTCATCCCGTGACTCGACATCGTGAATTGGATCTCATTGATGATCGTGCGTCGTGCGGCCTCGATACCCAGCACTTGGGCAGTCTCGATGACGTGATTGGACGTCGTGTGCTCGCCGACGATGCCTAGCCAATGAGAAGTCGAGATCGCCAAGGCTTGCAAAAACGCGCGTACCCTCTGTTGTCATCACCTTTTGTAGACCGTACCCTTCCACGAGTAACTCTTTTTCGCCCTTCTTTCCCTTGGCGTCGTCCTTCTCCTTGATGTTGATAATGGCACGTTCAATAGAGGGCACGCCCTGGAGGACGATGTCAACCTCATTTTCATAAACGGAACCGCCCAGCGGATTACCTTGACCACCACCTCGGGCAACAATCGCTCCAGCTCACGCAGTCGATAGTATTTGTCCGGTCCGTCCACGTAGATACGCAGTCGATTCCGACGAGGAAGCACAGTAATGGACTGGGGACGGCCATGTTCGATCCAATACATTCGGATGTTTGAGACGCAATGCTCACCTCTTGTTTGACTTTGAGTTTTTTGGCATTGACGATGCCCCATTTGATGTCGTCAAGTGTCATCTCCAACTGTGCGAGGTCAGTACAAAGGACATTACACGACCAAGCAGCAAAAGCACCAACCTGTAGTTTTTTGATGGCATCCATGTCAACAATAATTCCTATGTACGTGTACTCCGGCGCCCATGCCTCTTCTAGGACGGCCGCGACCTACCTGATAGATCAGAAAATCATCCAAAGCTGCAAAGGGAAAGAATTACATCACTAAGATGCGTCTTCTCCAGACGGCCCTTGACGATACGAGCCGAGGCTTCGCTGTCGCGTGTAACCAATTTACAGCTAATGATTGGAGTACTAATGAGCTTGGCAGCATTAATGATCTCCTTGATGCGCGGCACTCCGAGGGTGACGTTCATGGATGCGACACCGGCAAAGTGGAACGTCTTCAAAGTCATCTGCGTCCCTGGCTCACCAATAGATTGCGCCCCAACGGCACCGACCGTGGAGCCTATACCCTATTAGATTATGCATTCGAGAAATAAGTTTATAAGCACGTACCCGGTTCGATCCTGGCTTTGACATACTTTACCCAACAAAAATGCAGGAAGAGAAGCAATTGCGATTTCGTGACCTTGACCATGTTGTCTACCGCAGCCTTGTCGGCCCCTGGACTCAAGATGAGAACACAACATCCGAAAACACAAGGCGCCATACGTGTTGCCCCCAAGGAGAGGTCCGTAT
>JBBPMP010000224.1:0-34060 GCA_038090395.1 Boletales sp. KT-2023a | reverse complement strand
ATTTTATTTTATTTGCTGTGAACTAGGTTAGGTGGGATTAAAAAAAAAGTGTCATGAAAGTTGCCAGTGACCGAGTATCCCCGCTAGCGCCTGAGCGAGTGAGATCCAGCGTGGGGTTTTGAAAGCGACCGTGGTAGAGTAGCACTTGAGAATCATTGATGACAGAATTACGCCGCGGCGTGATGAAAGTTCCACTGGCACACGAATCACGAGTCTTTTTCACAATCTAGCCACACGCGATTATGGCCTCTTTCCCGACCATAGGCCAGTGTATCTGTCAAAACATCTGGATGTAGGTATTTTCAACAAGATTCAGGCGCTAGAAAGCACGCAAAGGCGACCGTCCATGTCGTTGGTCGACATACCGATTTCTGCAGTGAATGTGTTGCACGCCAAGTCTGGTTACGACTTATTTTAAACTCCGACCGTCTTGCTAAACTTTTTGCCCTGTACCATGCTGAGCTGTTTGACACGCGATCAAGGTGGCCTCGGACATTCAGAGCACGAATCGTAAATGGCTATGCGTGGGATTGTGAGTCCATGATTCTGTGTTCGTTTCAGCATTGACGCGGTGCAGACAACAAGTAGACTCGGCCATCAGGGGCCACAAGTCGCGACGAAATCGAACCCGGACCCTGCTCGAGTCCTAGGCGGTGAAAAAACGGTATGGACGTCATCCGTTTGAGATCGTCTGGCGGCGGCGGGGCCGTCTCGATATCTTTCCCTGCGCCCTGCGCCCTGCCGACGTCTACAATGACCCCTACCACCGACCCGCGTGGGATTTCCGGTATTGAACCGTCGCCGAAAACTACCCTGGATGCGTGCGCCTGTCTGTCTCGGTCATGGCGCGCGCTCATACATGAGCACGTCGTCGTCTTCGTCCCGGGCCCTGGTGTACACTTTGTCGCGACGTATCAGCAATATGCCTCCTACCCGGCGGCACCGCGCGCACCGACCAATGGCCACTGTGAACCGCTTGCCGCCAACGAACTGGCCGTTACCGCCGTCGTAAAAGGATTTCACTCACTTCCTCAGGATGATAACGGGGCGCCCGTTCGATACGCGGGACTTGACTGCCGACGCAAGCTCCAAGAGATCGACGACGCCATCCTTGCCAATGTCCCACTCGTTTTCCCATCCCGAGAGCTACGCGATATACTCAAGTTGGGACAGCCGCGTTGCTCGTCCTTGCCCCCGATCCGCGTTCACCACATGTGTTGCAGACGGACCGTCCTCATCCTCGTCCCTAGCACGGGTCTCGCCAACATGAAGCTAGGTCCGCATCTCACCCAAACAGGTTTGCTCCAAGTTTGCCAAGCCAATTAGTGTGCAATAACTATGTGTTGTCTTCCTGTAGCTCCAATTATGGCAGCGGTTATTGATACTATGTGAGCATTCCCTTTGAGAATGAGAATGAAACGGAGTCGAGCATTGGCTAGGCTCTATCGATATTATCTTTGGAAGGACTTCAGATGACCAAAACGGATCATTAGTTCATAGTTTGTCTCTGACTTTATGATAGGTCTTCACGATCTCCTTGGAATCCGCTCTAACGTATCCACTGCATACCATCCGCAGACAGATGGCCAAACAGAGCGTATCAATCAAGAGATCGGAAAGTATCTACGTCTCTTCGTGAGCTACTATCAGACCGATTGGTCGGATTGGCTGACTTTATCGGAGTTTAGCCATAACGACAGTATCCGGACGTCAACTAGCTATTCTCCCTTTTTCCTCAACTACGGCCAACATCCTCGCAAGGAGACCGACCACTAGAAGTACATTCGCTCGGAGGGTGCTGAATCACTCGCTACCCGGATGCAAAATGTACGCGAGGACGCCAATTCGACTTTAGTTCAAGGCAGCTGCGGACATGAAGTACTACGATCATCATCGCCAAGATGCTCCTGATTATCAACCCGGGGACAACGTATGGTTGGAGTCGATCAATACCAAGTCGCATCGTCCGTCGAAGAAACTCGACGATCGACGCCTTGGACCCGTCGTGCATATAAGCTCCAACTACCTTCCTCATGGAAGATGCATCCGGCATTCCACACATCACTACCCTATTATCCTCATGTTTCCTCGTGTCAGAAAGCCCCACAGCCTCCTCCACCGGCGGATTTTGGAGATCACGAAGAACTTGAGGTCGAAAAAGTATTGGATCATCGTGTAAGAAGAGGAGGTGAGGGTTACCGCGTGAAGAAAATACATGGGAGCCTCATAAGCATTTGGAAGATGAACACGGCATCAACATCAAATTTAAAGACTTTCTCGGGCGTCTTCATCTGACGACCTTATTCTCCCGCACGTCTCCTATACATCCGAACTCTATCCGTCGTTTTTGACGCGGTTGAAGAACCTATCGACGAGGACGTCGACCTTGGAAGGAGCGGTACTGTTGTAGAATGCATCAGTGGTCACCGGAACAGTCGTCATTGACTAGTTAGTATGTGGGGGACGGACTCGAGGGGTTTATTCCAATGTCTGGCTTCTTGTCTCCCCACAGGCCCTCCGATTTCCATCGTTCTCGGTTCAGCGCGCGGATATAACAGGTTGGCGTGTTCTAACAATGTGGAGGTCCACTCGTGTGCGTCGTCCATTGTTTTTTTTTCTGGCTGGTCACGTAGAGACGAACAACGTCCTGGTTGAGAAATCCGCTGGTCGTAACGTCCGCTCTCGCTGCTCGTTCACCGCCGACGTCATCCAGAGCGGGGCTAGATCTTCCGCTCGTGGTCGATGTGCCTGCTATCATTGGACACAGGTTCTGCTGTCATCGACGGTCCTTATGCTCATTGTGACCCTGCTGCAGCCTCGGTATCCCTCCATGGCGTGGCTGGGCCGAATCTGGGCAACGGTGGTCATGCCTGTGAGAGGCTGAGAACCCCACGTTTGGATCCTCGTTGGGTTTTTTTTTCGTCCCGTCGTTCCGTGCGACGTATTCACCCTTTCGTTCGGGGGGTACATGGTTTCCCAGGTCACCACAAGAAGGTAACGTTCGGGATGACCGTGAGTGATTACATACAGGTTCGCCAGAGTGACAAGCCGACGCGAGGGCTGCAGTTCGGCCGAGATTGAGGTTGAGGGAGAACAGAAGTGATCGGGCAAGCGCCACATGCTCAAGTTGAGTCGAGTCGCTTGGGGCATGCTGCACTGCTGGGAATGGTGGGACTCGCGTGGTGGTGAGCAAAGCATGAAGCACGAAGAGACCAGCCAGATTGCCGCGATGGGTGAACAAGTAACCTTAATATTGACGTGCTCCTGCTATTTACATTACAAATGGATCAGATGGGGTAGAATTTGCCCTAAATTTTTGAAAGATCGACTACGTGCCCCGCCCTCCAACTCCAGCAACGTTGCAACATACCATTCCACCAGACGAGAGAAGAAACTTGCCAGCGATGAGACAAAAAAAAACCCCGACTTGGCAGATCACACGAGCGTTTTATACAGCATGCTCTCCAGCCTGCAGTATTCGGGGACGATCGCAGCGTACGTCATGAATGCGTCGACGTCCGCCTCGGCAACCTTTGCTAGCCCGATCTGCGCCTCCGAATCCGCCGTTGGCATCGCTGTCACGGGCGTCAGGCTCGTCGTTTGTGGTGCCGCCGCACCCCCGTTCGCCCCCGGACTCGCGCCGCCCCCGAGCTCGGGCGTCGTAAACGTCGTCGACGCTGCACCGGAACTCGCGCTCGTGTTCGTGTCGACCGTCGACCCTGTGAGGGTCCGCATCCGGCCGATGTCCCGCCCGAGATCGCGATCCGCAAACCCGCCCGCAAAGACGGACGCATGCAGCCCCCCGCTCTCCTCCATCTCCTCCACCTCGTCCTCTTCCTCCTCCACCACGACCGTCGAGCCGAGGTTGGATCGCGGGTGACCGTACGGCGTGCTCGTGCCACTGTTGGCGCCGCTCCCCCCGCTCCCGGCCAGCAGCCCATTCACGTTGGTGCGCAACGGGACGCCGCCAGACGCTACCCACCGCTTTCCGTGCAGTCTTCGTATCTCGTCCTCGAACCCACCCAGACCTCGTCCCGTTCCGGAACCACCCGCAGCGGAACTACGCTCCTTTCCCCAGATCCAGCGTGCAAAATACGCACCACCGAGCGACGCGCGACTGGGGAACCCACCCGCAGGCGCGTTGCGGTGCGGTACGACTTGCGCAGAGTCGACCTGCGTGTTGGGCATGAACACCGGCGCGTTGAAGACGTCCCCGACCAGATTTGCGACCGAGGGAAAGTTGGCTGCTGCCCCTGTGACCAGCATACGCGCCGGCAACGGCGAATAGTCGTACGGGTCGAACGGGAGTCCAAGGCTGGTTGCGCGATTGCTGGGCGTCGACGTCGTACTGGGACTCGGCCCTGGCGTTTGCACGTTCCCACGGTTGCGATTGATGTTGGACCCAAGTACGCCGGTGGATATCATCCGGGACCACCGGACACGGAAAGAGAGGACTTGACTTTCAAGAAGACATCGCGGATTGGCGCGAAGATCCCTAAATTCGTTGACTTTGATGCCCGTCTCGAAGCGGTAAATCCCCTTGACTTGTGATAGTGGGTAGCTATCGCCCTGCAACAACCAAAAACTGAATAGTTTGTCGTCGAGCCTACGAGCAGAACGTTTGAACCCGAGTCTTCCTACACGATGCTCACGCACCCGATGGAGCCCCCTGGGGGAACGATGGCAACTAGACGGTCGAAGGCACTCCAACTCTTGGTATACATATCTCGGACCAAAGCACGAGGAACGTCAGCATTTCTGCATCATACATTAGCGAAGTGAAGCGAGACGATCAAGAGGGATGGATCCACCTGCTTGTCAGCATGGCAACATATCTTCGTTTTTCACCGACGTCCTGTGCGGGATGCGGGAATAGATTGTAAAGACGAGTGGGATGATAGTGTTGTGCGGGAGTGAGGAGGGCATCCATCGGTCCAAACGACAATACGGCGTCTCCAGGAGACGGGCAGAGGGAAAGATATACGGAGAGATGATCAGATATAAATGGCGTAACGACGGTATCTGACAGGGGGATGAAGTCAGCACGCCAGCACCAAGACGAGCGTCGACAACGTACCGACTTCGAACCCGTATCGCTCGCACAGGTACCGCGACACGTTGGCGACCTTCCTGCCGCTCGCAAAGTCGACCTCCCCGAGCCATCCTCGGATGCGCCGTCCTTCTTCTCGACTGCCGCCGACGATCTCGAGGACGCCGTCGTCCCATTGTCCTTGGGGCTGACCGCTGGCATGCGTCCACATGCCGGTGGCACATGCCTCGGCCTCACCCATATTTACCCACTCGCCGACGACCATGCTCGCAAGAAACGTGCTCGCGAGCTGCACCTTACCCGTACGTGCCCATACGTCCGAAGTCCAGGACTCCCGGATGCGGAGGAGCTGAGCGGCAGCGATCGACGCATTGGCACAGGTGCCTACGCGCGCGGCCATGATATCCGGGCCTCCGAGGAGCGCCTCAAGGGCGAGGGCGTGGGTGTGTGCGGACGTGTCTTGTGCGACGGGAGTATTGGCGAGCGAGAACGTGTTTGGAGGAAGCTGGGAGTGCAAGGGCAGTCGTGGGTCCAGCGCGGGGAATGAGGGGATCGGGGTTGATTTCCACCAGACGATGGCATGCTGTGCAGGATGAAACCGGTGATCAGATCCAGCGAAACGAGGGCCGACGCACCTGTGCACAACCACCGATGGATTTTATTCTGGTCAGGTCGTAGACTCTGGAAAGCTTTTCGAGGAGAAAGTCTGTTGAGGGACACGTGCCGAATAAGGTTACGATCGAGGGATTTGTAAAAAAAAACCCAAAATGGCAAATCGTTGATTTGTTGAAAAATTGATTCCGCGAAACGGCGCACCTAAGGCCTTCACCCACATGTCGACTGGCGTGGTGTAGGCATCCCCTGGCGTCGTGAATATACCACCTTGAGTTCTGATGGAGGATCAGCACGACTGGATGTACTAAGTTGGGGGCCGTAAAAGGGGGGTGACGGACAGGCAGGGAGGCAGGCGGAATGGATGCATGCGAGGATACTCACTGATACTCCGATAATTCAGAATCAAAGTCCACGCACTCGACCCCTACGAGCTCCAGACTCTCGTCGACGATCGATGCGCGGAGCTGATCGGTGGCGAGTTCCAGACCGAGAAAGAGCGCCGGACCCGATTTTTGTCCCGGGGCCATGTTTTAGAGGTTGAAAAGCGTTCACAGGGCAGGTTTTACAGATTTTACAAGCGTGCGGGGTATTAGTTGGTGGATGCTGCTGATATCGGGTATAGCGAGATTGATGAGATGGTTGATAGCAAAAGAAAAAAAAAAGAACAGCCCAACACGGGGAGATAGCGAGACTAGGAGGTGTCCTGATGGTCGTAACGAAAAGGCCAGGAAGAACGCGAGCAAGGAGAGAACGGGGGGCGACCCAAGCGACCTCCGTTTGTAAGTTCTCACCAAACGACAAGTGATCATCCAAACTCCATTTCTTCCCACGCCGGTCAATATCATCAAAACACGCTTCAAGTTCGCGAATGGCGACCATCAGGCTTGTGTGGTGGTTTTGCCACGTCGTGCTACGCCAAATAGATGAGCAGGCCTCGGGTAGTCTTCGATATACGATCGACTTGCGGGTCATCACATTACCCTATGAATGTATGAGCTACATAATGATGAACAGTCGCCTAGCAAGCAATGTCATGCAGTGAATTGTCGACGACGTCGGCCCAGGTGCGGCTGGCATGGAAGGGTATAAGTGTTGTACAAATTAGAAAGCCTACAAAAAACCACCATGCCAGTTAACAAAGCATTCCAGCACAAGTTCACCATCATAACCAGGTCAAACAGCTATCCTTGCACCCACACACCCCAACCACTTTCTGCACTCATCCAGCTCCATCTGTAAATTTATCTATCAGCATATTTTTGCACAAAAAAATGTCAGTCGACTCACAGCAGACAGCCCAAGTACATCTCTCACATCCAATATGACGTCATCCACCGACGCAGCCGTCTCAAACAGGTGAATCTGCGACGATGTGGGTTCGATACCGTCAGGCGCACGTTTTTCAACGGGCGTGGCCAACCCTCTGCATTCGCAAACTTGGGTTTCCACTTCTGCCTTGTAATGCTGCGCAAGTGCGTCAGTCACACTCTCGACGAGGGCCGCGGCTGTAAGCATCGTGACTGGATATTGCAGCATGTCTGGTTCTGAAAAAAGATTTAAACGCCAGATTCCGCAGTGGCCAGAAAACACCCACCTAGGAGCGCCCTGTACAACTTGTCCCAAGTTACGCTTTGAACGACGGCCCAGCCATCACGCATCGGAGTAGTGGCTTTTCGCAAGGTAGGCAACGCAATCCAGAGTTCATCCATCACGTCTTGCGGCGTACAGATCGCTAAGAAAAAGCGGAACGCATACATGATGTCCCGTTGTGCCATCTACGTATCCTAATGTCAGAACCTGACACCAGGAATCGTTGCAATGCCTACTTCAAGTCCATGGTGGCTCATTGAGTAAGGGGCAATTTCAAGAAACTCCATAGCAAACACTGGACCGAGCGGTGGAAGGCAATCGCGGTGAAACTGACGGCAGTTGAGTCGGTTTTAAACAAATGCAGTCTCATCTCTACCTTGACGCCCAATGCTACGCAAGCGACCGCAAGGTTCCAAACGCCTCGCTTCCAATCGACGTCATCGTGACAGGCACAGAACTCCTCTTCGAAACATTCGTGCCGGCGTGACGCCTTTCTCCAGAACTCTACCTTGTCCGGAAGTCGCATGTACCTATGGAACAACTGTGCCGCATAGAATCGTGTCTGACGTGAATTCGTCAGGTGCTCGTACAGATCAATACCGACACGACGGCAATATCTGGTTGATGGGCTGGGTGGCAATGGCTCCGTTGGGCATATCTAAAGCAAAGATAAATAAGAAAACCAAACCGGCATCGATCCACTTCAGAAGCAACATACTTCGAGTATCCAGTTCGTAATCTCCTCTCGAAAGTCGTTTGTGATGCCAAACACATCGGTCCACGCATCTCGATCGGCAAGCTGATGCTGACCCGAGGAAGCGTTCACATGAGACACCAACTCCTGGCTGTCCTTCCACTCGCTTGCAGAACACGTGCTCTCGTCTTCCCAAAGACTACGGGTGTCGCTCGAGTCGGACGAGCCTGCACTGTCTCGACGCGGCAGCGTCAGATCGGCGACAAATGTCGCTTCCAAGCGCGTCGCGCGTTTCTCGTCGTACACATGAAGACCGTCCCGTTCACGCTCTGCACGTTCCCTGACGAGAAGTGCCTTGAGTCGCTCGATCGCGTCGTCCTCGGGACCACGGACGACTGTCGGCATCGGTTCAACGTCTTGCGGTGGTGCGATGATAGGAACAGGTGGAATTGTGGGGAGCTTGACGGATCCATGACGATAAACCGCGATCGTTCGAACCAATGGATTCGCCCTCGACCGAGTATACTCCACAGAATCCGGAAGAGGCGTGTTCGGAAGCGTTGGACACACGTTTTCCTTGTCCGCGTCGGATCGATAGGTAGGTAAACTCAGAGGGGATGGATAAAAAGCCGAATCCTAGGGAATAGAGACGTATATATGCGCATTCGTACGCATATATGGCGACCATGAACGTACCGTCCGCTCAATCGAGCACGTAGAAATTTCCGATCTTAGGGACTGCACGCGTCGCATGCTCGCAGGTTCCGTGGCTTGGTATTTTGGCCCGACACTCGAGTCGTCTGTACGCGAAGAATAAGGACCAGATCGATCGAGCTTCAGTTTCTTGGGTTCCGGAAGACAGATGATGAAGGAGCTGTGTCGTTTCAAGCACCTATTTGGCGTATCAAGAACCGGACGAGAAAGAGATTCGATGGACGCCGAGCGAGAAGGCGTCTTGGAAGTCATGCCATCGTTCCCGTTTATTTTGTTGCTGGGATTGGCGACATCGTGATCATTCGTGGGAAGCCCATCAAGTGAAGGAGACACCGATTCGCGCGCCATGGCCAAGCCGGGGATGGTAGGATCACATTTGTTGGTTTGTTTGCAAGTTGCCACATCTGTTCGTCGGTCCACCGACAAGCTGCCTTTGCGTATATGTGCGTGGGAACCTTGGCCATCCAAACGAGGGGTCGTATTAATACACGTAGGTGGAAGATAAGCGCCTAGTTCGGAGGCCAGCGAGTGAGAGGAAGACGGAAAATGATGAATCGAGGCCGCGGTTGGAAAGACGAGTCTATTCGAATCCGTACAGACATCATAAGGGCCTTGAAGTCCACCGTCGCGTATGCTAAAAGACAAATCCGCCGCCGGGTCCTCGTGGAGCGACACCGATGGGCCCAGGTCCGCGGATGATGAAGAAGAGTCGGTACCAAGGTTAAGAGGCGAAGACGAGTCCGGAGGATGCACCAAATCCGGTGACGCCCCAGATTCCGCTTCGTCACTGTCCGTGAGGGATCCACGTCCCGAGCATGAGATCAGAAACTGCATCGTAGCGTCTAGTCCAGACTCCGAATTTTGGTATGCAAGCCCGAAAAAAGAATAATGGTTGACCGCAGAGTCGTCTACCGCAAGTCCCCCGCAGTCTTGCAGCATCCCTGGCGTGTGATAGCTGACCGAGATATTCGCCGTTAAAGTGAAGAGACCTAACGAGAGTGGAAGATTTGCAAGTACTAAATTTACTCAGGGAGGTGATGCAAATTATTATGTAATGAGATGTCCTGACATTACACCTCATAACCATTTAGATTAGGCTTGTTTACGGCCTGGCCCCCAGTTCCACCAGTAACCTTCAGGTCGCCCAAATCCCAAACTCCTACAGAAACAATCAGTCACAACTCTCAATGAACTGAAACAGATCAGGACAGACCAGTACATGAACCGACACCGCAATTGATTCCAACCGTTTTGGCGTTCTCTGCAACGGTGATGTCTGTCGTGCCTGAGACAAATTTTACGTCCTACAGATAACGTCTTGTCACCGCTTGTTTCGATCTTGATAAACCAAGTCACTCACACTTATCGTGACGCCATTTCCCGGAGTCCCGAACACGACGGGGTAACTCTGAGTGATCAGCACACCATATTGAGTACAGCCCGTTGCCTTGTTGCCCTGGTAATACTCGGTGAGCAAGACATGGATGGATCTGGCGGGATTCCGTACGGAATAGATAATGTTAGAGACCTTCCCGTTAGTAGCAGCTTGCTGCGTCTTGATGCGGAAGGCTTGTTGGCTATCGACCATTGACTCTGGTTCAGTGGCTTATGATAAGCATACATCGGTAGGAAGTACCTATTAATGATTGTGTTGTCTTTGAAGACGACGTTCTCGACGACGGCGTTAGAGGAAATAGAACCCTATAATTTAAAATTAATTGCCGCATCATTGCTATCGGTAACACTGCGCACGATAGATAGACCATGACCACCTTCACAGCGAACGTTTTCAATAACAATATCTTTTCCATTATTGATGGTCACACAATCATCCTGGGTGCACAACCAATCAGCAACTCACGAGGGAAAGAAAATGGTCATAATTACCTGGTTCGTCACGATGCTGCGAACAGAACGCGTGAATGAAGAAGGAATGCAGAATAGACATGAAGTTTCACCTGTCTTTAAGGACAATACCTTTCCCAGCGATGTCAAAACCATCGGTGTTCCGCCCTGCGGATGGGATCAATGCTCAAGATATTTCGTCTGTGTCAATGCCCCTAACCAGCAGGCTGCCCATTGCTTTTCTCATTAGGGACCGCTCCCTGGCCTTTTAATTTGAAGATCGATCAAAATATGGATGAGAAAAAAGAAATAGAATCCCCACTGTTGTCAACCGTGACATTCTTGACGATTAACGGGCCAACAGAGTCCAGGCCAATGGCTCGTGTAGGGGAATTGAGGACGTAAAGACCCTGAAACAAGGAACGCCACAGCATGCATCAAATACGATACCGTACTTTAAGATTATTGGGAATCCACGTACTGAGAGCGTCCCCGTAATCTGGATGCTGTTATCGATCATGTCAGGAATGAAGTTATTTCGGTAAGGTGAGCATGCACACACTTCATCATGAGACCGGGCTTTGTGGAACTAGCTCCCTGGCCGTCCTGTCAATAGTTGGTTTAGACATTCCAACAGACAGTAAGTGCAGCTTCACTCACCCAATAGGATGATCCACCACCATCCCATTTCTTCCCGTTTCCGTTAACTGAAACCATACAGCATACCGTTGGCTTTTGCCTGAAGGACGCCTGTCATAGGCACACTCACACGTGATGTCGTTTCCTCTGTCATCAAACGTTCGATATTAGCTAAAAAATCTTAGGTTCGAGGAATGTGAAATGCGACGCACGTGAGCTGGAACAAAACACCATTCCAGGGAGCAATTCCGAACTGGACATCTCCCACTGACAATATTCACCAACCGGCTCTAATCAAAGGCAGATAAGATATTCACTCACAAACGTTGACATGGGTACCATCCAAAAGGTTGAGCGTAAAGGTCTCTTCAGGCGGCACGGCGAATCCGTTGATGTTGACGGTTTGACACTTGACTGCTTCGCTCACATCACTCAGTGATGAGATCGTGCCCACACATCTGCGGGCCGGTGTCGCCAGTGGCATCGTCTTGACCAAAGTAAAGAGCGAAAGGAGTGTAATGAATGTGAACATGTTGTGCAAGTAGAGGGAAAATTCGTTCTGACGGCCCCATCCTTGCTCCTTACCTTTTTATTCCGTTGCAATGTGATGTAATGATCGCACGGAAGTCAGGTGTATGGCGGCGGAGGATATGTCACTATGCTCTGAAACAGGCCGATGAAACAGTACCTTTCGACGGAAACATGAGACGGTGCGGTGGTGTGAAGAAAGAGCTGCGGAGTCC
This sequence comes from Boletales sp. KT-2023a, assembly GCA_038090395.1. NCBI lineage: Eukaryota > Fungi > Basidiomycota > Agaricomycetes > Boletales > Boletales sp. KT-2023a. The sequence goes on along the minus strand of JBBPMP010000224.1, from coordinate 22,170 downwards.
TCATCACAAGACCCAGGTACTATCGAGGAAGCGGCAGGGAATAGAAAACTCTAACTTGACGCAAAAAATTCGCTTCGACACATGTGGTCCTTAGGGACGTATGGGCAGGTACGGGTAAGGTGCAGCTTGCGAGCACGGTTCTTGCGAGCATGGCCGTCTGCGAGTGAGTGAACATGCCATCATGATCAGCAAAATGGCCATGGCCTTATCTAATTATCAAATCCATGTGCCGAACTGCGCTGAGACGACCTGTATGGCGTCGGAGAGAGCATGATGGGTCCGGGTTTCCATACTTGACTGGCATATACTGTAGCACACTCGTGAACACGCGGTGCGGTGACACCCTAGCTATAGGTGTGGGGCGGGAGAAAGTTATGTAAATTAAATTAAATTACTGTAAATAGGTTTTAGTCGGCGTATACTGTACAGCGGTCTCTGTGTTGTGCGAGTGTCGCACGTTCGCACGTTCGCGTGTTCATGGAACATGACAAAACATCACTAGCGTTTGAATCCAACTAACAGACTGTGAATACAGTAAAAAAATTAAGCGAAAAAAGTAGGTGAGAGCGAGATTCGTACTACAAGCACAGTCATAACTACCAGACATGGGCACTTGAAGCTCAGGTATGACGCGCACCAGGTCCCGATGCCACGTTGGCAGCGGACGGATGATTGGGTGTGCACGATAGATGGTGACGCTGCAGTGCATCCGAAATGGGTGAACACGATGTCGTTTAGGCAAGATTCAGGTGACTTACCTTCACCGCGCACTTTGAGGCATTCCAAGTGTGCGCTGCACTCAATGCATTGATAGTATGTGCACGAGCGCTCCTTGCAAAACTTTTTCGGCGGCTGGTGGGTGCCGGAATCCACGCTGGAGTTTGTTTTGGAAACGTACTTACATCCTTGGTAAACCGCGACAGACACTGACGGAACTTCCAGCGATGAGTGAGCCTGATGGTCCCCGCTGTAACAATGCTGGAGCTCCGTGCAAGTGAGGTGGTGACTGGTGGGTAGCGTGCTCAGCTGCCATTGTAGGTCGGGTTGCTTGGCCAGCCGCTCATGAACAGTTGGTGGTAGCCTGATGGTTGTGGCAAGCGGCTGTGGGGTTGCTGTGGGGATTGATGACAAAGAGCCGACACGAGAGTTGAGTACGGCGTGGATTTGTTTAAACACATCTTTTGTGAGCGTGATGGACTCTGATTCATCGGCGACATCTTTCCAAGCGAGATCGCACGGCGGGAGATCAAGCTCCAACTACCGCGAATTCGGGATCGGCTGTGGCAGGGCTGGGTGGCTCGCAGCGTCCTGTACTAGCGCCAGACTCGACGCGACACTAGAGGGGGAAGTTGAATGTAGTAGCTCCGGATCGGGACGCGAAGCCGTGGAAAAGAAGGCGTGAGTGAGCATGCTGAGCCTTGTGCAGGCTTGTACGAGGACGGAGTCGGTACGTACCATCGTCATCGCGAGTGCGAGTGCTCACAGTGCTCATGCTGCGCACCCGTGTGGGTTGGCCACCTTGTGGGGTCGGCCAACGTTCTTGGTCCCAGGTTTGTTTTTCATGCCCCTCGAGCACCCTCAAGCACGGTTGACGGTTGAATTGGTGCCCAAGACTTAGCTGGCAGCAGCGATGGTGGCGGAAGCGACAACGACGGCGGAACGGGCAGGCAGACAGTGCGCGTGGCAAATTAAATACGGACCGACCGGTCCGCTAGGACCCATTCGCCCCACATAATTGCCCCGCGCTCCCCGGTCACGTGGGCTGCGTGGAGCGCCGCTTATTCAGCTCAACATAACGCATAAGTAAGTCATCTTGGCGACTAACTACAGGGTGTGCCAAGTCCGGCTCAGGCCATAGCTCAGCAAAATGACACTGCGCGAGGCATGTGCGACGGGTATGTAGTATGCGGGCACATATCTCAGCCGAGGCAACACGCAAACAGCAACATGCGTGCTGGCAGCGGCAATTAATAGCCCGGATCGAATATCAGCCCAAAACTGGTGCCCGTCGTACCGCACTGGAGCTAGCTTTCCTTTGGTCGTCAATCTTAGTCAGAAATGTCTTTAACGCCGGCATTCATGCCCAACATGCACGTTAATTCTGTGTAGGTCATGCCGCACCGTAGCGTGCCTGTGGTGTCGGAGCACGAGCGCGGGTTCGGATGCGTCGGAAGTGTTTGCGACGCCGGAACTCGGGGGCGGTGCAAGTCCAGAGGCGGGCGGGGGTATTGAGGCACCGTAAACGAGTGTTGCCCGTGGCAGCGATGGCGAAGGCGGAATCGGAGGCGATCGTGGAATTGTGTGCACGCTGCTGAATCCGAAGGCTGTCACGAATTGATCTCATCCGGAGTCCAGAACTTAATGAATGAATCACAGACCGATTGATCATGGTCGCCGCAGTGGACATTTGATAGGGGACCAAGATAAAAACGTCATCGACACCGTCATGGCTAACGTCACAGACTATCCGCCGCCGATATAAATTTCAGCCGCCCGAAGCCCCTCTTCCCAAGCCAGCCTTTCCTTGCGCAATCATGTCCAACATTCAAGCAAACAATACCTACTCTCTTACCAACGTCAAAGGGGGCACCTGTATCGACCTCTCTGGCGGCGACAACGTCTCCAGTACGTTCTTGCTGTTGTGTATTCTTGTCCGTCACTCATGCATGCTCACTGCCAGTCATCGGTTTCGAGTTCCACAATGGACCGAACCAGGCGGCATGTTTACCTTCTTTTTCCTCGCTCGCCGGTGAGCTAACGACCCATCCGTTTGATGCAGTGGACATTCGAAAACGCGGGCGGGGACCAGACGTTCTACCTCAAGTCCAAGGGGAGCGGCCAGTACCTCGCAGCCGGCGGCGATCTGAACAATGGCCAAAAGCTCATTGCGGCCTCCTCTCCCTACGGCTGGCGCGTCGAAGATGCTAAGGGCGGCGTGAGGTGAGTTTCGAGGCGCACGTTGAAATTGTTGGTGCTGACGAACGAGGCAGGCTCTTGGCGGCGAGCGACAACAATTATTGTGTCGACTTGGCCAACCATGGCGATTCGACGCCCGGGACGCCCGTCCAGATCTGGAACCGTTGGGAGGGTGACAATCAGATTTGGAAGGTGCAGCAGGTGCAGTAAACGAGTTCAGTCTTTGATATGATGTTTGGATACTGTGTGTAGTATACGTGAGTTTACGTGTCGTCACAATGTGTAAAGTTTCCGTGCCCTTGAGGCTTGAACAGCTATTAAGCAGCTGTGCAGTAGAAAGTATAATGTGAGCATCAGATATGGACTCTTCGGCCTTCAGTACCACATACCACTTGTTGACTTTGACGTACGCAGTGAGCGCGGAGAAAGACTCGGGGCAGTAGGCTATGTCTGTTGGGTCGTCCGTTGGTAACTCTGGACCCCCTCTGAAATGATGAGGCGGTCAGGCTACAAGGTTTGAGACAGCGACGTACGGTCGAGTAGGGACGGTGGTTGTAGAATTTGTTTCACGTGATAATCTGGAAATGAGTACATAGTCGCTGGAGATATTCGATCTGCCTCCGCTCTTTTTCCATTCGATCCTCGATCATTTTCCGAATGAAAATTTATATGCCAAGGTTAGCGTGTAAGTAAACTACCGATGGAGGGACGGCGAACATTCGACCGAGCACGGAGCCGCTAGTCGTCAAAAAAAAGAATCAAAGATATGATGACACATGATTCGCAGCTCAAACCTCGGACGTCGTCTTTGCCGCATTGTTGTGGAGATCGAAACAAACGTCGTGGACAAGGCGGCACGCGCGCACAAATGTTGACTCGACCTCTCGTCGGGGTCGCAGTAGAGCACTCGCATGGCGTTGTCGGCAAACGAAATGAACCCGCAACGGACCGGACGCAACGTGTGACAACCCGCTTCAGAGTCCGAAATGCGTCAGTCGAAAGCGAAGGCGAAAAAAGCTACAACATTAGTGACATTAGGGGCTGCCACCGAACTGAGCAGCTCAGGATTCCCATTGCCGGAGCGGTGCCGAACGTACAGCATGACGCGGGCACGACAGAATTTAGCATTAAATATATATATAAAAAGACTGTCGCCAGTGAACCGATCCTTCTCTGAATCGGACTCACGCCATCATCCATGTCGCAGCCACCAAGTCTCCCGCCGCTTGGTCCACTATACGGCGCGTATTACTTTGGTGCGGTGTTAACGACCGCACTCTACGGTCTTGCGTGCATGCAAACGTAAGTGCTCTCCAAATTGTGTTGCTCTAGTATTCGATAAAGTTTCTCGAACAGATTCTTCTACTACGTACAGTGAGGCACAAGTTTGCGACACCGCTTCTCCGGCTGACTATGAATGCTCTAGTTATCCCAACGACCCCTTGGCTACGAAGATTTTTGTGAGTCAATGTTATGACACGTGCACGTTCAAGTAAAGTCCCCTTTTAGGTGGCTTTTTTATTGTAACATCTGCTCACCTCTCATTCGTGAATTTTCTGAGGTCTCAATACAGCACATTGAACACCGTCCATGAAGCCCTTACTGTGGCTGGATGTGCGTAGTCGTCATGTACAGTGTTCGAACATCACTAACTCATGTTATGCCACGTTTAGCATACAAATATATCATGGGCGGACTGGTGAACCCACTAGCGTATACGATAGCGGTCCCGTGAGTGACTAGCCACTGACTTTGGCCCTCAAGTGACCATGCCTTTATTATTTAACCAGGGAAATTTCCGTATGCTCACTTTACGATTTCACCGGAACGGTTACCTACATCTGTATCATAGTTGCAGCTGATCTTCATGGTATTCTGCCTTTATTTTTCGCTGTCGGGAACTAATGCCAATTGATTTTTTTTAATTTTAGTGTGCTGTTTCCATACCTTCACAAGGCTATCTTGTCCGCAAGATATACATTTGTGTGCTCCCGCCATCCTCTATTTTACTCATTTATGTAATCACAACCGCTCAGATAGTGGGAAGAGGATTCTCGTTCCACTTTTATGGGTAAGGGTTTTGCACGCGAATAATTTCAGCTTCGTTCTAAGTGGGATATAGGCCCCCCTGGCGACCATCCAGATTGGTACGACCTGATGCTCTTATTATTGCGCATGAAGCACTGACGTTTAAATTCAATTTTTTTGGATATCAGTTGCTGCTTTCTGTATGCTTTCCTCCTTCCATTTACCTCAGTAATCGCTCATTGCAATTATTTTCAGATATTGTCATAAGTGAACTCCACATCGTGAATGGGTGAGTCAGTCTATCTCACATTGTCTGCATCTACTTATGTCTTTCGCACCTAGCGTTCTTAAAGTTATTCCGCTGAATAAGATAACCCACAGACCATATTCGGTACGTGAATATGCTTTGGCATTAAATCAACGATCTCGCGTTTGTACAGACCTTCGGTAGCTTGTTTCTCGCTGTTGCGGCCGGGACGGATATCTTGATCGCCCTTTCTATGACATTTTTACTTGTCCGCTCGCGCTCTAAAACTGTTATCCACAAGTATGTCTTGTGCTGTTGACTGTTTGGAGACACTTACAAAAATTTCTTTCCGCAAGAACGGTACGCCTCCTGCAACGGCTTGTATTTTTTTCTGTGAATACGGGCGTATGGACGGCCACCTTTGCTGTTACGACCCTCATTTTGGTGTGCATCCCTTACTACCGCTTACAATTCCACGGCAGATACTCATTCGGGAGCGTCAGATATACACCTCCCCCAACGGTGCACTCTATGCCATCACCGGTCTCGCTATTGGCTCCGTTTACTTCAACACTCTCATTGCCAACCTGAACGCCAGGGAGTATATCAGATCTGGACGTGGGGCGAGAGAGAACATCATCACGATGGATTTTCTGTCACATCAGAGTTCACAAGCGACCGACAGAACGAGGGCCGACGAACCGTCTAGAGATGCCTGTACGATCGTACCCGCTCGTCCACCCGTGCGTTGCGTCATTGTTCCGTTTCATGCATTTACGAAACGCTTGCCAGGGCGTGGATGTCTGGAAGCCGACGGAAGAGATCACGCATCCGGAAGTCGACCGGACGACGCCATCGGCCGAGGAGAACGTCTGACGAATTCCATTGGTTTAGAAAACCGGTCGGCGGAATTGAGGGCAACCATGGATGCTATGGCCAATGTACTTGTATGCTCGTTTGTTGTGCTTGCGCTGTTTCCTCTCGTGATTGTGTGATCGTATATGCCTCATACACGAGATGCACACCGCTATGTACTTTCCTTTCTCGTATTTCACCACCCCTTGTACTTGTGTGGTATTCAAAAACTTGTAAATACCTCAATCTACCTCTTAACACAGCCCACTTGGATCGGCCCATCTGTATCTGAGAAGCCCTGCAAAAGGTCAGGACTAGAAATCCCCATACAATTTGAACTTTTGATGGTTGCCATATCGTTAGTATTTGCGGCGAGCCTCGACCCGATTCCCCCACGTTTACGCCACTCGTCAAATAAGCGCAACAAATCGCCTCGAATATCGTTCGACAGTATATATATGGCAATCACCACCACATGACACTCATGTCAACGAACGCGTTGCGAAGCCAACCTGTTCGCTACAAAGACCGAACGTGGAATACACGTTCGATAGGAAGGGCTCCCTCCATGACCCAGAGGTCTCTACGCCTGCTGAGCGACGGATTCCATTATCGTTTCGGATCACTGCAACGCAACGCGAATCGCGCCCGCCATCCAGGTGATGGAGATCCCGAGTAACGATAGTACTGATACGAGCGGGTGGAGCGATCGGATGCGAACCAAGACTAAGAGACGTTACACCGCATATACTAACATGGATGACGCTCATATGAGTCGTTTCTCGCCGCCGATGACTCAAGCAGGGTCTAGGGGTTTGATCTCGTCGCGACTTGGGGTCGCCGATGGCCAAGTTTACGTGTTGTCTGCACCGCGTCAATGCCGAAACGAACACCGGATCGTGGACTTGCACACAGAATACTTATGATTCGTGATTTGCATATCCGGGGCTGCCTTGATCGTGTGTCAAACAACTCAGCACGGTGATCCGTCTCGTCCGATGTAGGCGAAAAAGAACGGAGTTGTGGAACAACGGCCATACAGGGGAAACCAGCGAGGGCACAGAGGCTGCTGTATGTGGCAATGTCCCCCGGTGCGACGAGCCGTCTACGGATTTTCACAGCCGCCCGGAGGAGAGACCTGTGGCGAGGTTGCGCTTGGAACTCGTGTACAGATGCGGCGCTCTCATGGCCACGTCGGCTGTACGTGTACGAGGCGACGTGCGCATAGTCGAGCTGGGAGGGATCAGTCACAAACAGCGACGAGCGCAGGCAGGACACGCCTCAAGCGCAGGAGACACTGTCGTATCGAGTGCATGCCAGCTCGCGCAGCAAAAAACTCGCGCCGGCGATGTCGCTCGTCGCGCGGCGGTTTCTCGGTGATGCATCAATAGTTCCTAAAGACCTGCTATGAACTAGGTTGGGATAATTGGCATCTGCACACCGGCAGCGCGCGACGTGATGGTGAGAGAAAGCGACGTGACGCTCACCGCAAAAACCTTCCACACCATCAAATGCCCCCCTCATATTTCCAGCGAGTGCTTGCTTGCATCATTCGAATCATTCAACATGTTGCCACAAGGAAACGGTCGGCACAACTTGCAATTGACGTTTTTCTAGCTTGTCTTCGTAACCAGTCGCACTCGACGATGTAACCGCATCTGGCTCAAGCGCCCACCCGACTTCACCATTCGAGATGCTCTCAATTCAGCCAGTAGAGTTTTGTTTTCCGATTGTACGTGAAACTGGCAGGATTGTCGGTCACCAAGGAGAGCTGGCGTCCGATCTCGCTGTATTCGAAGAAAGAGAATGTCACAAGAGCGCTTCAAACGTTCTTGCGCACATTCTGGGTCCTCGTCGGTTCCTGCATTGCCGATACCCTCCTTGCGATCGTGTCCCACTTCCGACCTTTCTCTCCTCTTGCATCTCCATGCTGCCGTCCCGTAGAGGGATGGGCTTTTCTGATCTGTACAGAACGCAATGTTGCACCACTGCGTGCGTCCTCCGCGAACCAGCAAGGGTAGCAAAGCTTGTCCAGTGTGTTTCTGTTTTTTTCTTCTTTCTGTATGAGCTCGTGCGCATGAAAACACATCGGACGCACCTTGTGTAGAAAATGTAGCGTGTCGTGCCCTGAACCATCTTTCCGTCTACGGTGTGCCCAGCCAAGGACCGGCTAATGACTGTACTTCAAGCGAGTCAAAAAAAAAAAAAAAAAACACGGGCACAAGTGCGCATAGTTGCGCTGTTCGATAACGAGCTGGGAGGGATCAGTCGCGGACAGCGACGGGCGCGGGTAGGACGCACCCCAAGCACGTGCTGGTCCGCGTAGCAAAACTCGTGCGGTAGCATTCACCGGGATCGCGATACGCCATCTGTTCCCGATCACGGCTTTTTGTACATGCAGAGCGAGACTGTCTTTGGAGTTGGCGGCGGCCAGTACGAATGCGGGGTCGCGGTGATGTAGAGTAGTCCGTCCACCTCGGTGCATTGCCTCAAGTAGTGGTGCAAAAGAGCGTATCACTCGAACAAGTCCTGCCGGCATCGCACATTCAAGCACCACATGTTGCTCCTACATCAGGATTGTCACGAGGTTGGCATCGTGTATCCGCAGGACGCCTTTGGCACACCAGACAATGTCATTTCGCCGTCCGCGTCAGCGCGACGCACCGAGAGAGAAAAACAGACCGGACACGTACCACAGATCAGGTAGCGATATCGCACGCATGGTCGTGCAGCTTCGCAAACACCGCGTCCTCTGCGCACTGTACCACGTCGAGCGCCATCCGCAACCCGGACGCCTTGCGCCCGTGTTCCATGTACGACTCGAGATCCGGAACGACCCCGCGCGCAGCGTTTTCGGCGAGCCTCGAAACAGGATCGTTGTTATTTGACGAACCCCATGCACTGAAGGTGCCTGTACGCAATGCGCGCCAACCGATCCGAGAGACTGGCAACACAATAAGGCATCCGTGACGGCGACGATATCGGAAGAGGATAACAACGCACAGTAAAAATGATCCCATCACCTGCTGGCTTATCCCCACCTAGCGCAGTTCGTTCCCGGTGGTGCATCTACAGTCCCGTTGGGTGGTATCCGCACGCGAATGTCACGTCGCCACCAACAAGCCCGGCTTAACCGCGTTCCACCCCATCGCGTCGAGCTTCACGCCTGCATCGATCAGCCACGTTTCAGACGCACCCCTCGACAGTGCCTTTTTTGTCTGTAACGTAAAAGGACAAGTCGGGAGAGGTTGTCTGAATTATGTGGGGGTGCGCTATGAGGACTGTGCGCATGACATGGTGGTGAGAGATAGAAAAGCAACGCCACTCCGAGGTCTCTATCCATGTCTTTGTTCGTAGCACTCAATACAACTCAACACAATGCCCACGTCCACAGTGACAGACGTCCTTTGCCGCAAAAATCTTCCACACCATTCAATGCCACCTCACGTCGCCAGTGAGTGCTTGAATCAGACCACCTGAAAACTCCCCAGAACAGGTCCCCGAATCCTGGTTGAATTATTTTGCTCATATTGTTCGTGTGCAGGCGTGAAAAACTGCGCAAGACTCGAGCGTATGGTTGACGCTCAATGGGTTCCGCGAATTGTGGGCCGCGCTAATGGAAGGTGAGACATCGTTCTCGACGTTCGTTCTATTTGAAGGAAGACGCGCGGCATAGCATCCCTTTATTTACCACTATCGCACAGCCCCACATGTCCATCCTACACGGCGCATCACACAGGACGGTTGGGCTACAGGCCCCCTGGAGAGAGTAACCAGACATGCACGCCGATGGGGACCAACACGCCTTCGAACTCGACGGGTATTGAATACTTTGGTGCGTTACATACGGCGATGAAATATACGAATGGTAGGAAACATATCCATTGGATTGAGGACATACTGACTAGGTGTGTAACGTGTGTTATCTTGGAGAGGATGGGAAGGCCCGAAATGACCGGACGCGGATGGGCAAGGTGGTGGCGGGCCGCGGTATTATACCATGCCTCTTCCAGCCAGCCAACGGTAGCTACTGCATGTACAAGCGTGCTAGGAAATTGTTGTTGATAAAGGTGCGTGTAGCGTCTGTATTACCTGAGACAAGCTACGCATGCCTTGCCAACCTCCTAGGAAATGCCAGTGTCGGACCCTTATCCCACTTTCTTGAGCTCTGTCATCTCTCCGCACACGAATCTCCTCCTTTTTTGCTATCCGAGCTTGCATGTTGGGGATGGTATGGATATCAGTCCACGAATGCTTAATATAGCTCAGGGTCTCCATAAGCGTTGACATAGCCAAGCTCATGGCGATGACGCACTATGCAGCGGCCCGCGGAGTCGGACCCGCAAAGATCACTATTGATCTGCCCACACTCCCCGTCTTTTCTCAGGCAGATTAGGAGTTACATGCCACTCCACCCCCTCGTACCGTGCTGTGCGCCTTGAGTGATCAATGATCGCACGGTTACCCTTTCCCATCCAACCCAGCCCCCACAACCCAGACCTCGCCCCGGGCAGCGTGTCGAGCGCAAACAGATGTTCAGCCTGACATCTATGATCCAATACGCCACAACTTCGCCATTCATGATCGGTACGTCTTCAACATTCCTGCTGTTCGCGTTTTCAGATGTGAGATGATTACTGGCAGTGCGCGACTGCGTTTGCTCGCTCCAACAGGGACGAGTGACGTATTTACGTGCTGTTTCCTGCTCGTTCACGGCCCTAACTGTGAATGACCTTGACTCTGCTGTTCTGATTGATAGTTCGATCAGAGGCTGGTTATTTATGAACGTCTCGTGCGACTTGATGACGTTTATTCGACCTGCCGAGCGTACAGCTCAATATAGCCCATGGCATCACGCTGGACTCGCCACTCTCGAATTGCGTAACCGTTCATCACAGTGATCGTAAACGTTAATGCGCTGGACTGCGAACGAACTGGAAGTGATATTAACGGTGCTTCCCATTGCCTTGAAATCACCATAGGAGCAGAGAGAACGATGGTCAGCGGACTCGCTTGTTCTAATCCGGCCGGCGAATTGCCGAGGAAGCGAAATCTGCTCCACACTGGCAGCACAGGGGACACTCGAGTGTTACTGGCAGTGGGCACTATAGATTCGCAGTGCTTTTGGGAGTGTCTCCCTGCCTGAAGCCGTCTCTGTACATGAGTGCGTGGGTCAGTGGGTGCTGCCTACACTTTGTCAGTGCGATGCCACGACGCGGTATAATACCTTGAAGGTATTAATTAGGGCATCAAGCGCACGCTAGATCTCCACAGCCAACCAATTTTGACATCTGCCGTGCCTGGTTCAGTCAGAACAAAAACGCGTGAACACAAAAGGCTATTAGCGACATTCAGCACGACTCCGATAATTGTTATGAATGCGTACGGAAATAGATTGATGGGGCAGGTTCTGATGGTGGACTAGAGTTGTACATTCCCAGCTGGTCGACTTGGGGTTGCTGTGGAACGTTTCGCATAACGTATCGAGTGACTTTTTACGCACACATATAATGGACACGAGGTCTCCATCCTCCTCATTCTCCCCTGGTGTCGTCGTACTCGATGCAGTCCCACAACAGCGTCCCACTCACTCGTACGCTCCTCTTTGACCTCCTCGACGATCTCCAGCAACGCACCCTCAAAGCCTTTGGCTGTTCGATACGTCTCTTCGTCCACGGTGGCGTTGTCATGCTCCTCCACCCGCTCCTCTCTGGCTCGTCCACCCGGAGAACGACCCGAGACATCGACTACATCAGACGCGCGTTCGGGCACGAGTGGCGAAAAAAAGGCGTATACGATGCCGAAGACCGCCTCCAGGACTGCATCAACGCGACCGCTCGTCGGTTCCACATTGGGTGTGTCTTCATGCTGCTCTCCGACGTGCTACTCCTTCCTCAGCGACCCTCAGCACAGACTGGATGAACGCGGATCCCGACGTCGCACTCCCGTTTGCCCGAGAGTACGTCCACTGTTTTTGATGGCCACGAGGCATGCACGCTCATGCTGACCCCCCTCGCAGCTCACGGGGATACATATATGACCCCATATACTACGACGCGAAGCAGCCCAACAACATCGAGATGAACACCGTTTATTCATCCTCGGGTCTCGATCTCGTCAGCGTGACCATGTTCTGGGGCGTCGCTCTCAAGCTGGTTCGGTATGAGAAAGAGGACCCGACGGACATCGTCGCTATGCTGCGTCATGGGACCAAGCTGAACGGCGTCCATTGGACGCCCCAGATCATGGAGGACTGGATCAAGACGCTGTGCTGGCCGATGGGGTACGACAGTTACCAGCCGCAGCGCATCGACGAGCTGAGAGATCGTATCCGGGACGCACTCTGGCTGCTCCAAAACTCGTCCGGCGACTTTACGCTCGGGAGGAACTATGCGTCGGTGCGGACGCGCGTGCATACCTTCAACGAACGCCACACGCACGCCGCGCCGTGCATTCAGCTCCTCCCCTCCTCTGACCCTGCTTCCATTCCACATCATTTGATGCCACATACGCTGAGCCCGCTCGGCAGTCCAACGATGCCTCTGTCCATGCCCGAACCCTGGGTCGCCACCAGTTTCTCAAATACGCATGCGCGGTAACCCTGGACCATCGTTGATCGGTGGACCACCCCAAAAATGGTGACGTCGCTCTCGCGCCCTCGCATTTTGCATTGATGTACGCTCGCATTCGCACGTTGTATATCACCATACGAATCCATCCGCTCGACGCACGCCCCGTGTATTACTTATTTCTCTCATTCGCCTGCTGCCATGCTTGTACACATACACGTTCGTTTTTCACTCACCTGGGTTTTTTTCCAACTAATGTTCCATTTCACCTTCCTTATCATTTACTCTTCCTAATGTTGATGATCGTTCTTGCCCCGTATTTGCATCTACATGTATATCCTCGCATAGGAATAAATGAAAGTAGAATTTAGCACCATGACACCCGTTATTTTTTTGTTTGCGCCCAGGCTCACCCTTGTGGTCAAAGTAAGTTACATAAGCACCCCCACCCTGCTTTCTTACCATGTCTGATTCGTTTGCTGATCTCTGGGCCTCGTCCGCCCCGACCAAGCCCGTCACGCAAGAGCCCCCAAAAAAACTCGGATCGACCGTCTCGACCGCCCAAAGACCCCGGTACGATGCATTCTCCATCCTGTCCGCTTCCCAGCCCGCTTCCGGTCGACCGCAGAACCAGCACCCGGTTGGTGATCGGCAGGGACGACAGACCCAGACGACGAGCGCCTCAAAGGGCGACGCCTTTAGTGCGCTGTTCACGTCCTCGCTGGATGCCACCGCCACTACTGGCAGACACGCTGACCGGGTCAACATGACCATGGCTGAGCGGGCTGTGCTCACGCAGCAGACCCAGACACACACACACAACGCCAGTCACGTGGCGTCAGCGCCGGTCGCGTCGTCTGCGACGTCCCTGTGGGATGGGTTGGACGCCCTTGCCAGACCGACCGCGCCGTCTACGTCTCCCCCGAACGACGAGGACGACTGGGGACTCTCCGAGTTTGGCTCGCCGACCCAGGCGGCAGCAGAGGATACGTCTGATTTGCACGGGAGCGGCGGTCGTAATCACACCGAAGACGACATACTTGGTGATCTGAGCAAACCAGTGGTACGGTTTGGTACGGTTTCTCGCATGGTATCATCGCACTGACAGATACGCCCCTCTAGTCTTACGCCCGCTCGCACTCCCATTCGCCATCTCCACACTCGCCTGCGTCCATGCCGACCCCAGCGCGTTCGCCACGCCCGAACCGGTCACCACCCCCTCACATCACCGGTCAGCTCGTCGAGATGGGATTCTCTCCCGCGGACGCGCGATCTGCCCTCATCAACACCATGACCGAATCCGATTTTGATCTCCAGGCTGCCTCAGAGCTCTTGATCTCTCAAGCAGAAGACTCCGCGCCACCGTCACGTCCAGCCGAGGAACGGTATCGAGAACGTGATGGCGACGGGGATCTGGACGGGGATTGGGATCGGCCATCCCGTCGACCACCAGCCACGCGCACAGACTCCCATTCTCGATCCAGCACCTCTCAGACACCTCAGGCACAGTCACAACCTCAACTCGATATTACTGCAGAGAAGCTGTTCTCCCAGGCGAGCGAGATTGGCCGTGGCGTGTTTAGCAAGGCAAACGCGCTCTGGAAGGAGGGCAAGGAGCGTGCAGTAAAGATGTACGAGGAGAGGGCTGGGGCTTCACTTGCTGCAAGCGGTGCTTCCGCATCTAATGGCAGACCCCGCTGGATGCACGAAGGCGACCGTCCTGATGAATGGCAACGGCCAGATCAACACGATGGTCGCCTTGCAGCCCAAGCTGGTTTCAAGGACGATGGCGACGGTCGGGAAAGGGAACAGCGAGAGAGGGAAAAACGCCCTGCCCGTCGTCCTCCGCCGCCCCACCCGGAACGTGAACGCGACGTCGATCTTTTCAGCCTAGATTCTCCCACCGCCACTTATCAATCCCCCTTTCGGCGTGGCAAGCCCAAAACGGTACCTTCGGCCCAGTCGTCTACGTCGGCCAGCGTATCGATTTCGCCTCGTCCAATCTCGCCACCACGTACGTTCACGACCACCGTTTCTCTCTCTGCGCTCTCTGCCTCGTCGGCTCATAAATCGGCTGGGACGGACGCATACAAGCGGGGCGACTTTCCGGTGGCGCTTGCAGCATATATGCGGGCCCTATCCGCGCTGCCATCAGAACACGTACTGAGGGTGCCCATCTTAACCAATGTCGCCCTCGTACGATCCAAAGTGGGCGAGCTGAGGGAGGCGATCAAGGCTTGCGAGGAGGCCGCCACGATCGTGCGACGGTTCGTCGGGGGGGACGTCGGGGCGGCGGAACAAACGTCATTTGGAGGGATCGAGTCGGAATGCGACCTCAGCACGCCGGTAGAAGTGGGGTCGGGGAAAGTGAGCGTGTCGGTGCAGGGCGAGGGCGGGGGCGGGGGTGCGGACCTCCCCACGTCGGTCGATCTGGCGGAGGGGCTTTCCAAGGCGTACAAGCGGTGCGCCGAGGCGCGCGAGGGCCTCGAAAAGTGGGAGGCGGCGAGGCGTACATGGGAGGTGCTCGTCGGTGCGGCGTGGGCTGGCGCCGGCGCCAAGGGAGAGGCGATCAAGGGCGTGGGCCGATGTCGACGGATGATGGACGGGGGTGGGGAGGTCCCGCTGGAGCAGCGGCCCCGGCCCCAGCCCAAGCGTCGACCCACCACGCCGCCGTCGCGTCCGAAACCCAGGCCTTCTCCGAGTGCCTATACCGCGGCCGCGTCGTCCCCCCCGCCCTCTGCCGCCCTCGATGCGCTGCGCTCTGCAAATAATGCACAACAGACGGAAGACACGGCGCGTTTGGCATGCAAAGACGCCGTGGAAACCAGGTTGGCAGCGTGGAAGTCGGGTCGGGAGGGCAACATCCGCGCGCTGCTCACGTCGCTGGACGACGCGGTGCTCTGGCCCGCGCTCGGATGGCGCAAGGTCGGGATGTCGGAGGTGGTGAGCAAGGGGCAGGTCAAGGGGGCGTACGTGCGTGCGATCGCGCGGGTCCATCCGGACAAGGTTTGTTCGCGTGTTCATGTGACAAATGAAAAAAAAACCGAGGGGGAGCTGACGTCGGGTTGCAGCTGAACGCGGGGAACACGACGGTGGAACAACGGATGATCGCGAACGGGGTGTTCGGGACGCTGAACGAGGCGTGGAACGTGTTTCAGCAACAGCAGGGATGATGAAAAATTGGGACGGGGATAGGGATAGAGTCCGGGATCTGAAGCGTATTTACTGTATGCGTCGGTCGTTCGTGTTGGCATAGAGGACGATATGCTAGTAGGACTTTTGTGGTGGTTGGCCCTGGTTCGGCGTGCATCTACTGTAACGTATTCCTCAAATCCGTGACCGTATTGGACTCTCGGTCGTCCGTGATGCTTTTGAAGTCACCTAGTGAGTTTGTCAGCGCATTTTCCAAACTAACCAAGGGTATTTTTTTGGTGTTGAACGGTGCGCTTACTGTAATTTGCTGATCGGCATCATCGCCGGATAATCCACGCAAAGCCAACTTGTAAATAACCGACATCGGACGCGGCATACGCATTCAACACAGGAACGGACTTGCCCCCTACGATCCAAGGCGCTCGTCCCCGAACATGTCGTCGGTCGTTTTCGATCACTTGCAGACACGTCGCCCACCATCCACGTTCATCCAGATCCCTTCTCACGATCGCGCTGATACACGCGGACGTGACGGAACTCGGGAAAACGACGTGGCCCTCGTCGTTTCCCCGAGTCCCAACGGACCGGGGTGTAGCGACGACGAAACCAGCCAGTCCGGTGATATACATCACAAGAACAAGGTGCGTTTTGGACGAGCGGTGGAGTGAATACGACGAACGAATATAAAAAGGAACGCACCTTTGATCGATATAGGGGGACCACCAGAAGCGATTTCTCTCTTTGCTTGCCGCTATGCTATTTTTACCTGTCAGAACGAGAATACGTTGTCGTGCGGACTCTGGTTTAGCGATCCTGTAGCATGCACCACCGCAGAGTCGACGATGCTGCACTCACCTTTCAAAAGTAAAGGGATTCGAGAGTGCCGTGACCTCGATCACGACGAACCGTTGTAGCACAGGCTCACATGCGTACCGTACTCTCACCCTTCTGGAGCAGTGGATCAGACTCTTCTGAATCGGGTTCTAGGTCTTCCTGTTGGCAATATAGTGACGTCGGGTTGGATCCGCGATGGTATGGGAGCTCCGACGTCACGGTGATGCATCCAGCTTTTCGACTTGGGCAAGCGTTCGCTATAAATCGCGACATAGGAACCTGAAATTTTGAAAATGCGGTATCCTAGAAATGAATCTGACCAAGGCAGAGCTGTCGGAATCTTGTTCAAAATGCTGCAACGAACTTGGAGTCACCAACCTCGACGTTACCGCCAGGCCAATGGGTGGTAGATAGACATCCAATTTAGTGACTGGATTTCACAATGCCTGGGAAACAGTGTCAGATGATCATCGCTTTGCATAACTGATGCTTGTTGCATCCGTGGTCCTCCAGTCATTCCGCATGACGACGGGGAATCAGATCTATTTCGAAATCCGATAGTTCGGGCGACATTCTGACTTGAAACTAATGAATTCTGTCGCGCAAAAATTTGAGAGATGCTCCGATGGTCTTCTGGCAGCCTGCCGCATTCAAGGACGGTACACTTTTTGATTCTGATGTGGTCGGATCAACATGCTGTGAGGCGCGTGCACTTAAATCTCAAGGCCTCTCGCATGTAGTTCAATGATTCATGTGCCACTCGAATATCCATTGTTGGTCTATCGTACCAACGCCTTCTGGTGTCCGGCGGTCCGGACTCCGCCCTCTGAATCGGTCAGCGGTTCCCCCAGGTACAAAGTAAGCGACCTCCCCACGGTGAAGCAACGTAAGCGGGCCGCGTATAAAACCCCAGCTTTGTTATGAAAACCGTTCACTGGATCGGATCGTAAGTACTAGGTCTGCTGCGAGCCTGACCTTTGGCTTTCCCCACATGTCGTTTACCATCGACTTGAAGAATATTCGAGTATATTGTGAGCGATAAAATTAAATTATTCTCCCACTATCATGCAGCTGATCCGTTTTATTCTCGTGGGGCAGGGCTCGCTTTTGTCGCATACTGGGGAATCGTGTTGTTTGGTTATGATACGTGCGTTTGGACATTCGCCCAAGGATTTCTAGCTCATATTATTTCAACAGAGGTATTGCTGGAGGCGTCGTGTCTCAAACCTACTTCGAGGAGCATTTCGGTATCCTCAATCCCGATGGCACGGTCAACAAAAACCAGGATGTCACAGTCTCATCCAATGTCGTCTCTGTTCTCCAGGCCGGTGCATTCTTTGGTGCTCTGGGAAGCGCACCTATATCATGTAAACGATTCACTCCTTTTTTTTTCGCTTCTTTATATCTTGATGTTTGTATGTTCTCAGCACGCTTTGGACGTCGTTGGACACTTGTGGGATTTACGCTTGTGTTTTGTGTTGGTGCCGTGAGTTTTGCTTGACAACGTTACGAAACTTCAAACTCATTGTCCCAGGTCCTTACCACGGTCGCTGGTGGTGATCGTGGTATTGGGTACGTCTACGGTGGACGAGTCGTATCCGGAATCGGAATCGGCGGGATCTCTGCGGTTTCACCTGCGTATGTGTCTGAATGCTCGCCCAAAGACGTGCGTGGGCGGATCACCGGTCTGTTCCAAGTCATGGTGGCCATTGGCGTCATGATTTCGTACTTTATCAATCGTGAGCCTGACCATTCTCACACTTACGCGATGTCTGACTTTTTCATGGCCAGTCGGCGTTGGATTGAACACGCCTCAGAGTCCCAATGTGTGGAGGATCCCTTTTGGTTTCCAGCTCGTTCCTGCTGGGTTGATGTGCCTCGGATTGCTCACTGTCAAGGTAAACTGAACTTTTTTTTTTTGATCCGTCGTTAGCTCATTCCATCAAGGAGTCACCGCGTTGGCTGGCTTCCAAGGGTCGTGTCAAGGAGGCACTGGCTAATCTTGCATACCTTCGCAACGAGCCGTACGATTCGCCCTCGGTCAGGTACGAAATGGCAGAGATTGAAGCTGCAATAAACGAAGAACACCAGGCGCGTCAGGGGCTCGGCATAAAGGAAGCTTTCTTCGGAAAAGGAAACTTTATCCGATTCGTCATCGCTTTTGTTATCTTCTTCTTGCAACAGTGGAGTGGACAAAACTCGGTCGGATACTATGCACCCCAAATATTCAGCTCGGTGAGAGTCTGCCGTTCACTTGGTGCTTTGCGTGATCTTGATTAAACGAGCGTAGATTGGGTATTCCGGAACGACGAATTCTCTACTGGCCTCGGGAATCTATGGCATCGTCAAGGTGGTAGCCACTGTCATCTTTGTGTTCCTCATGGCGGACAGTCTCGGTCGTAAACCGTCGTTGTTTATCTCCGCATTGGGAATGGGGATTACATTCTTCATCATCGGTGCCATCCTGAAGACACCCTGTCGCCGCCCCTATACCCGGTCAACCTGCGCCACCGCCGGCACCGTCGTCAAAGGCCATGGCTGCGATGTTGTACATCTATGTTTGCTTCTATTCGATGGGCTGGGGACCACTTCCGTGGGTTTACGTCGCTGACATCTTCCCAACGCGAACACGGCATTATGGGCTCGCAGTGGCATCTGGGACGCAGTGGCTATGGAGTACGTCCGGCGGTGCTTGCCTGATTCCGTAACGCTCAACCGTGAACCTTTTGTGTAATAGATTTTGTCGTGTCAAAGGTGACGCCAACGATGGAAGCCAATCTGGGTTACAAACTTTTCATGATGTTCGCCGCGATCAACATCGGCGGTATGGCCGCCTTTTCTCTGTAAGTCGACATCTCCGACGTGATGTTTCTGGCGTGGTAATATGGTGACCATCAGCGTGATACCGGAGACCAAGGGACGAAGTCTGGAGGAGATGGACATCATATTCGGTGCGGTCAGCTCAGAGGCGCGCGAAGAATTTATTCGAAGGGAAGAGCGTGCTCTCAACGATACCAGCGAAGTTTCGTCGTTCAAATTGGACGACACCAAAGTCTGATTTGTAGTCTTTTTATCGTTCATCGCTCTGTACATACCGCTGTTGCTTGGTTTCGCGCACTTTTGTACGATTTGTTCTGTTTTAGTTGTTGTGTACATTATAGTTCATGTTCATCGAACTTACAAACAAAGAATGCTTTCCGGGGGTCCGATGGCTTAGCGGATGTGCCATCACCCCTGGGTCTGCTTGCGGCTAGACGCCGGCTCCCAGAGTCCGCGGGTTCGAATCCCGTACAAACCGTCGGGGGTTTTAGTGGGTAGTGCGCTCATAGGGTGCGAGCCCCACAGTACCCACGTGACAGAGTCCTTGGCGCCGAGGGCTCCTCACGTGCAGTCTCCATAAATGGGATTTCCTCCGGAGAGTGGCTTTAAGGTCGCCCCTAATCCTTGGTTCGTGACCGTGGGATATCCTGCACCTTCCATGCATAGTTAATTCTGGTGTGGAACCATTTGTGGCTCTCAAAAAAAAAAAAAAAAAAAAAGAATGCTTTCCAAACGAGGTGGCTGATGTAACAGCATGCTTTTTTGGCAGCAATCTTGGCTGGTTGGGGTCAAGATTTTTGGATTCATTGATTTATGAACATCCAGCGACTCTTGTCTCCTTTTCCAGCATGACACATCAGAATCGTACAAACCCATTCCCAGTTCAGATCGCGTATCATGACCACCACACAGTCTGCTGCCACCGGGGCCAATTGACCTTCCAGGCCGGTCCAAGGCATGACCGACAGTGAACCTGGCAGCCTCCGTTCCATACCCCTTTCCCCAAAACGTTGAACACAACAATATCGAAAACTCGCCATCCCGGTTCTTGTACTTGGATGTCCTCACCAGACAGTGCCCAACGAACTCGTCCGTGTCCTTGATTGTGATCGTGAACCAGAGCACTGATTCCTCGGCCAACTGACGCAGAAACACTTTGTATTTCGGAGGGTGGGGGAGGACAGGAGATGTTACGCAGAGCGTACCTCGTGTAGACCAAGACTGGACTGAGAGGATGCCAACGAACAGGACGCTCACGAAGAGGTACAACTCAGTTCGAGGGCCACGAAGGACGAAGACTATACGTCTTGAAGACGGACTAAGGGACTAAGGACTGAGGGGACTGAGGGTGACTCAAGAGGATATGCTAGATTGCGCAGATCGAGAATACAGAACAGTAGGTCAACTACCAGACTATATACCTGACGACGCGTAAGCGTGGAAGGTTATAGAACAATGAAGAAGGAGACGACGCGTCAT
Source organism: Boletales sp. KT-2023a (assembly GCA_038090395.1). NCBI lineage: Eukaryota > Fungi > Basidiomycota > Agaricomycetes > Boletales > Boletales sp. KT-2023a. The sequence goes on along the minus strand of JBBPMP010000224.1, from coordinate 1,269 downwards.
CAAAGAGTAATCAGAATGAGGTAAAAAGGGGACGCGTAAGCGTGGAAGGTTATAGAACAATGAGGAAAAGGACGTGTCAGTGTTAGTAATCAAGGATGACTAAAGGCGTGCGTAAGCACTCTAGCGAAGGTGAAGTAAAGTAAAAAGGATATGTGAATAGACGATCGTAACATTACCCCCTCCGTACATTTGAAGTCCCAGACCTCAATTGTCACAAAGAGTCCGCCAGAGGTGGGGAAGGGAAGGATGCTTCGAAAGCCTGCGAAGGAGTATAGTGTTCGAAAGGACAGTCAGCAAGGATGTGGCTGGCTTGGTCACAGCGAGCGCAGGCGCGAGTCAGACAGAAGCGGTCAGAATGACCCCAACGAGAGCATGTGGAACAGAGAGTGCGGAAGCAGAGACGAACCGGATGACCCAGAGCGGATGCAAGACAGGAGGGGCATTTGTACTCAGTACAGTTTTCCTGATAATGCCCGAGTCGATTACATTGGTAACAACGCGTGGATGGAGAGGCAGGGGTGAGAGAGACAGGGGAGGAGAGGGTTTGGACTGCCGAGAAGAGGATACGGTGGCCGTTGGCACTGCGGAAGAACTGGATATGTTCGCGGTTTCATGCAAGCATGCCTTGGTCGACAAGAAATCCATCCGAGAAGACAGCGGGGTCATTGACACGATGATGAGGGATGAGTTCAACGGAGGAGAGTCGATTTGCAAGGGGTTGTGACGAGGGGGCGATGGGTCAAGGGGGAGGAGATGGGGACGTGACGAGGACTTGGGAAGTGGAGATGGTAGGGATGGAGTCAATGGAGGCGAGGTAACGATCGCGATCGGCAAGAGGAAGGGAAAGATAAACACGACGAAAAGTAGGATACAAGGAAATGGGATCCAAACGTTCGACAAAAACATGAAAACCATGAAGATGAAGGATAAGAAGGATACGTTCGGGAAGACGGTTGATATGCATATGGAGAGGAAGGCCGAAAGTGGCAGGAAGATCGGAAGGAGCGGACATAAAGTGATAGTTTTGTACTTTGGCAACGTCAAGGAAGAGGCGTACTAATTCCTGAGAGATCAAGTCCTCCTCATAAAGTGGGTCACTTTCGAGGGCGTGGACGAGGGTAGGTTCGGCGAGGATGCCGGCATAGAGCGTGTTGATGGCGGAGGCGGGTAAGTAGATAGCCTGTACAGGCTTGGAGCGTAAGGGAGAAGACAATGAGATAGAGCCGGAATGGCGTCCCGACAAGGGTGAAGAAGAGGAGGAGGAAGAGT
>JBBPMP010000223.1:0-34314 GCA_038090395.1 Boletales sp. KT-2023a | reverse complement strand
AAGCACGGCGTACTTAGACTTTCGGTACGGTAGTTTTACCTTAGTGACTACTAAGTAAAACTACAGGTATTGTACTACTCTACTAATATATCAAAGTGACTACTAAGTAAAACTACAGCTTTCTACACATACTGCTGCCATCCAGTGGTACTTGCTTCTCTCAAATTGGATTTTTGACGAGAACCTCAGGCTCATCAAGCGATTCTCCAATGAGGTCCGCGTTACAGAGAAGTGCACTGCTTTTGTGTAGAATGACGAGGTGTACAATGCAACGAATTCATTCGATTTCATGGATATGATTTTGCTTCAAGGCAAGACCAACTCTTTGAGAAGCGTGTCTCCGACTACTCAAAGGCAAATGCAAATCCCAATAATTCGAACTAAGAGGCACCAGACTATTCTACATTTGATCTCGAAAGATGTGGCATATAAATATTACTCTGAAAACACAGTGAGACAAATGCGGTATATTTTATTCTGGAAATGTGGTGAGACTGCTCAAAAAATACAGCAGATCAATGGTGCTAATATTATATTACAATATTGATGGTAATCTACTGAATATGAGCTATCACTTTCATAAGGTGGTTATTGGTTGAGTATGGATTGGGTGGTCAGACGGGAGATGCCAGGCATGCCATGCGGAAAGACTGATTGCCTGAATGGGAAAAATACCTTTGAAAGACGTCCGCGAGACATCCTGGCCGCGTGTTAGTCAGACATCAGTCTATAACGGCAGTGCAGCATTTAATCATTATGTCTACATGATATGGGAAAACAAAGTACTCTGACTTATCATATGAGTGCTGCCCAGACGTTCTCGAGACAATTAACTGAGATCTAATTCCTTATGTCATGGAAACATTCTCCTCCATACCATAGTACAAGCAGTCCACAGATCATTCCAAACACATCACACAAATATACATGTGTTGCTTTATATATATATATTTAGCAAATTCCGGCAATCGTTTGTTCTACCTAAGCTTCATTTTGGTGTGTACTCCATGCTGTCTGCCTGTAATGCTTCGTAGCATTGAAGTCAGGTTTTTGATCTATTCCTTCGCAATCTTATTAGCATTGATCTGTTATTCTGAGATGGACAGTGCTTGCTTCAAATGTGGAGCAGTATGTGCACGGACATTTGATTCCAGCCATGCCCTTCACCAACACCGTTGCACTTGCACCCTCTATAAACACGAATCAACCAAGCAATCTGATTTTCAACGTAAACAGTTGTTGGATGAAGCTGTGACAGTGCCAGCTGGATCTAAATGAATAAGACTATGCCTGGACTCTGGCAACGAAGCCATGATTTCTGAAGTAGCATAAGTATCATTCCTTTAATGACTCGTTGAACAGCGGGATGACAGTGAGCGAAGCTCCCATGTTCCACCCTACGTGTTACCTCTACCTCCTGCTCCTGAGTCCGTTAGCGACGAATCCACCCCGGCATCCACCTCCATCAGGAAAATGGTGAGGAACAGATATTCCTATATACTCCTCAGAGAGGGTTGATAATCCCTTATAAAGTAATGATAAGGGATTATCTACCCTTATCTGCTATATATAGGAATATCTTTTCCTCACTATTTTCCTGATGCATCACCCACACTATCTGCTATGAATGCTGAGACTGTGAACACAACTACGAACCTCAGCCAGCAGTCATCGCTGCTGGACACAGGATCAGCATCCACTCTTGGTAATCATGTGCCTGGTACGTCAGGTCATCCCGTCCGCTTGAGACGTCTACCACTGCGATTCTGAGACGTGCTCCTGGAATTATCTCTCCCACCTGCAACCAACCCAGGTACCCAGACTTCAGACTCTAATCCTACACCAATGCCGCTATCACGTGTTATTCTCCATGTATTCAACTCTCTCCGCACCTCTTTCAATATATTTGGAGTTGCACAGGACTATCGTCACCGGCCATCATATGATCTTGATGCCACCTTGACCATTGATCAGCTTTCCAACTTGCGCCTCATCACCCATCCAGTGACTTGTTGACTGGAATTGCCAATATCCCAATGCTCCCTCCAGCCCCTCCCTGGCCATGGAAAAACATGGGAGTATGGCGACTTATGACATGGATGATAACTGGCAGCAGACAGAAGTCTGAAGCCGAAGTCACTTGCCTTGTGCGCCAGGTCATTCTGTCATCAGACTTCGATCGTCGTGATTTTGCCGGATTTAACGCCCGTACACAAATGAAGCACTTCAGTGATTCAGAGAACACTCCCGATGAACATGGAGCCGGTCTATGACAAGATAGTTGGAAAGAGTCATCGGTCGATATCTCTGTCCCCACACAAGAGCGGAATCCAGCAGGAAATGGACAGCTATTCACAATTCCAGGGTTATTTTATCGCTCCCTCATTGGTGTCATTCGTGCTGTCTTCTCTGAAAAGGCTGCAACTGGGTTCCATCTCACTCCATTTAAACATATCTGGAGATCACCTGTCACAGCTCGAGAACAACATCTATACGATGAACTATATACCTCGGATGCATGGATCTGTGAACACAACAAGATACAGAAACAGAGACGAAATGATGGATGCAACCTGGAACGTGTAATTGCAGGGCTCATGTTCTGGTTGGATGCAACACATCTTGCTCAGTTTGGCACCGCATCCGCCGATACCGATTATATCAATGTAGGGCCGCGGAGTTCCGAGCATTGTTGCAATCAGAGCGAATGTTGACATGTTGGCAACCTCACGATTGTCGATGCGCGCTCCCCTCCCCTCCATGCAATGAGTCTTAGCACTCCTCCACGTAATGCGGTCACTTCCCAGTCTATGACACCCTATCGCATGAAAACAGCATCTATTCCTACTTCAGCAAGAATTTACAATGCACTGCCACTTAACCGGGACCTTACTAATGAGTTGGAAGGTGCCACCATCCTCGAACCAGACCGGAAACGTCCCAAAGAGCATTATATTCTGCACTTCTACAATAGTCTTCCACCCTGTCAGACACCTTGTCCAGATCCATCCACGGTGATACACGACGACAAACCGCTTTACAACTCTGTGTCTCAACGTTGGGACCCGTTATACCTACCTCATATCCTCCGTGATCTGACTTCTCCTTCCGGGTCTAGTTCGGTGCGGACCAGCAGGAGAAATCATGTCGACCACAAGAAGAAAAGGGAACACAATTCTGCGCCACCTTTGGAGGGGAAGAGGGGGAGGAGTACGACCCTCAAGAGGACGTACCTAGGTGTCGATGGCCCCACAACAGAGACTGTAGATGGGACCTACCTGCCAAAGGCTGGGTCGGAGGAGCAAACAGTGGCGATGTGGCTCAATCACATTGCTGATTACTTGCGTACCCATGCAATATTTGATTCCTCCCAGTTTCTGGACTTGGGCCCATCGAGTCGTACAAGAGCAAGCGTACGATGCAGAATGAAACGCCGCTGGTCAGCAGAGGCTTCCACAAGGGCGAAACGTGTTGCAGACACAGACTTGCAGTTGAAGCCCGACATTACTTTGATGCAATCGGATGAATATGATCCATTCCCCTCCGAGTTCTCCTGGCGGAACGTTACATCCTTTCTTGAGCTTACCTCTGAAGACCTCCCCTCTCGCTTGCGCCTTCAACTCATGAGGAAAGCCTACGGTATTTTCATGGCGCAGCCTGGTCGCCGCTTCGTCATCGCTTTGTCAATTGCAAATCAAATGTTACGCCTTCACCTCTTTGATCGTGCTGGTGCTGTTCACTCACGCGGGTACAACATTCATCGTTATCCCAGTTTTCTTGTCAAGGTACTTTACACTCTAACCATGGCCCCGCCTGAATGCCTTGGCTATGATCCCACCCTCTCCTATTCTACTGCCATCCTGCGAATGAAGCGTTTGCGCACTGAGCCTCATATCTTTGTCTCTGGAAAAAAATATGCCATCAGCTGCGTACTTTTCCACAGTGAGATGATCCGCGGACGGGCTACCCTATGCTTCGTCGTCAATGACCCCACAAATGGAAGGAAGTATGTCGTCAAGGACTCCTGGACCCGCATTGGGCGGGTGACAACCGAGGAAGATATGTTGACAAGAATCAAAGAAAGAGGCCTGACATATGGAGTACCTATTCTTGAGACAGCATGGACAGTCCAGATTTCGGGGGTGGATGACTCGACAGACCTGCGCCGACCAAGTTACCTATTTAAACAAGGTGCTCCCCCCCATGAGACTCGAATTCATCGTCGCCTACTTCTCGCGTCAGTTGGCGAACCTTTGACACGCTTCTCTTGTATACAGGAGCTCCTTAGTGTTCTCATCGACATTGTCGAAAGTAAGTCTCATTCCTGTCACATGGTAAGAGTCAAACCATACTAATATTATGAACAGTCCATGAGCAACTTGTCTATCTTTGTTGTATTCTTCACCGGGACATTAGCATCAACAATATATTGATGTACTTCTTCGAGGGGACCTGGCCGGCTCGGAAGTCTGAGGGGCCTGACCATGCCAGGCTGACTGAAAGAGAGGAGATTATCCAGCGGCATCAATTTCGCCGGGGTCTTCTCATTGACTTCGACTACGCTAGATTTATTGATGGAACAAGTACAGGCACGTCTGGAGGCGAACGAACGGTATGTTTCCTCACCTTATCGATATTGTAACACACCATGTTCACTACACCTCCAGGGTACAATTCCTTTCATGGCTATCGACATTCTAAACGAATATGCGACGCAGGATGACACTGTCGCTCATCAAGCCAAACATGATCTTGAATCTATCGTTTACGTGCTCATTTGGATCTGTGTCCTCTATGGCAACCCACGCGTTAAAGGCAGTGGTCCACGTGATCCCCATACCACATGTTTGCATGCGTGGGTGAGTCCCAAGTCTCTGCAAGAGATCCAGACTCTCGGGAGCGTCAAGCAAGGTGAACTCCACAATCGACTCCCAGTCCGGAACTTCACGGATTACTTCAGCGGTCTCAAAAATACCACGGAATTACTTTATGCTGCCATGGCAAAGAGTTATGGTGATGGACCTGAGCTCAGCCATGCCGTAGTGAAGAAGATCTTGCTTGACGCCTTTTTCACCGTGCAGGAGCCCAGCTTGGTAAATACAACACAATTCGGAACTGGGACGAAGCGCAAAATGAAAGAGGGTGTTGCACAGACGATGAAGCAGCCCCGTCTTCAGTAGGCGGAAATGTGTCCGTGCCAGGTTATGTCCGTGCCAGGTTATGTCCTTTTCCTCTCTGAGCACATACATGTACTAGTCCTTCACACCTCTTTGTTCACAAGCATGTTTATTATGTCAAACTTAGTCTCAAAGATAAGTTTACCTACTGGTGTTGCAGTGAGGGCATCACAAAAATTGCAAATTTCGGAGATGATCTGAGAAGGTCTCTCAGGAGTAGACAATGTAAGCTCCTATTCGGGGTAGAAGGTCATGCAGGCCATGGCATAGTCCGGTGTTGCTTGGTATGAAATCTCAACAAGCTCACTTCCTACTCAGAACAGTCACATATTGGGCGAATTATAAGATGCGAGCATTGCTATTCGAGCATTTCTAAGTACGAAGGGATCCACTGCTATGTTGACACAAACGCGTATGTATTTATCAATATGACAATACATGCGATCACACGCCAATACTGCATTGCTGCTTTAAGTTGAGCAAATCATCTGTGCCTGTGCCTTGACAACACAGTCGACAGAAGCCCAAATGCGCTCAAGGTGCGCAAGCCATTGCTGACGCCGCAGCACCATGCGAGAGGCAGCTTGAAGGCGAACTGCCCATGGGGTGAAATCAACAACTCCTCTGCGCATACCAGAGACGTGACGTTGTGCGATGGCACCGCAACATGGCCGCGGTTACAAGTCAATACGATCCCTCTGAGAAGGCTTACACTGGGACGATTCTCTTGACGGCGTTGATGAGCGGGGCCAATTCCACTACCAATTTTACCAGGGCCGACGAATCGACTTCAAGGGCAAGCAAAGTGGGTGTTAGTGTGCTGGGCAATACGTCCGATGGACGAGTCTCGGACCTCTCCCCGCTGCCGCCGGCGTTGGGTCGTCGCAAAACTTCGTCAGCGTCTGTACGTTCACGCTCCACCGAGCTGACCAAATCTTCTTCCGCATTCACTGTCAAGGGCGAACTGAAGCACAGCACGGATCTCATCGTTGCCGAGGTGGTCGTCAATACGAAACTTTATCCGGGGGGATATGGTGTCATGATTACATCGACGGCGCGAGAGGCGACAAAATTTATTGCGCTTGCGCCGTCGTCCGATGCAAGCTCGAGCACCACGCCTACCACGAATAATATGAGCGTCCTTCCGATCTCGACGAGCCTATATACTGTGCCTGCATCCCTTTGCACTCTGCTGGACTGAACGCAGACCGACCGCCGCGCCACCTGCTATGGTTGATGTTGTCCATGGCGCAGTATCAGATATCCCGAACACGGAAGCTGACGAAGACGATCAGCGAATCTCGACGGACGACGACAACGCACCTGAATTATCACCAGTCCCACCGGATCCGCCAGATGAGACCGCGAGCCAAAACGACTTACCCCGCAGCGTTGAGCTCGAAGGTGAGGAAAGTGGGTCAACGAGCTACAACGCCGCACCTACCGCAGTCGAGACGGCGACGTCAGGAAGACTAGAAAGTGCCGTGAGCACCGAGTATGAAACCGCGGATCGAATGAAAGCACCCCCAAGAGCACAGCTCGAGGAGGGGCGGAGTACCTGTGCGAGCTGTGAGGCCGTACTTACCAGATTCGAGACGGACGCATCGAGAGCGTCAGCGGACATCGTAAATGCTGCAAGTGAGCTTGATCGCACGGCGTAGTTGAGGACCGTTGTCACCAAACCCCCGTAGCGCAACGCTCGACATGGTGGGCGCTACGGCCGAACGTGGCGAACGAACAGAAAGAAGAAAGATGGCGCCCATTATGCGACACATGCTCAAGTATGCTTGTTGTAATGCCGCCAGCACGCTGCTCGTAAGAAGATTGATCCAAGGAACATTCGTGTGCGGAGAAGGTGAGCGCTTTTATCACGGTCGCCCAGGACAATTCACACCATCGCCAATTGAGATGCTCGGACTCTCACAGTCACTAGTAGTCCTTGTATTCTTACGCCGATCACACAAAGAGTCCGTCTTGTATCTTGGCGAACTGAAATCAGTAATTTTCTGTGTTGACGAATTTTGAAAGTTGAAATTCTCGGCACACGACGACCGTCGCTCACGGAGTGCGCTCGTTCATGCTCGTTCCATTCGTGCATTGCAATCAAGGATGTATTTTCGCTCGTAGGGTAAGTTACCGCCACATCAACTGAGTGGCCACCGCAGGCCGAGTACATGGAGGCATGAAATTCATTCTACTATGACTACTTTGCGATAATACCACGAGTATTAGGCCTGTCTTATCTTCTTGTTAACCTGTCCGACCAGCAAATTGCCACTAGACTCGGAATCCCTCTTCTTTGTCAGGGGTATCAGCTCAATGCCGGACCCACGGAGCCTCTCGAAACTACCAGAGTAGGCATTTCGTGCCAATGTGTGCACTTTCTGTACAAGATCATCGCCGACTTGAACCTCAGGATAGTGTTCCGCTGCCGTCTCAAACGATTCTTGGAGATGGTCCGCCAGTTCAACGATGCTGGAACATGCATCTCTATATGAATCCGAGAGAGTCCGAAGAGCACCTAACGCAAAAGTTTGGAAAAAATGGTGGCGCGTATGTCGACCGTATAGCGGGGGGAACGCGGCATGGTATTCCTCCAACTGCCCCTCAACATCCTTGGTGGGAGATTTGCTGTCGGTGTGCCTGAGTAGAACCCACATCGCGCTCCACCACTGAGACTCAAGGTCGTGGAGGCAGTTCATACGAAATGGAGATTGGGATAGGGTTCGCAAACGTTTCGGAACGAACAGGTACTTCCGGATCTCCACTTCGACGGCCATAAAATGCATTGTTCCCTATCGGGTGTCAATATGGGTATAGGTTTTCGATGCCGGCTCACCGTTCGAACATCATGGGAGACTTTTGAGTCCACTCTTTTTGCATATTCGAGATCTGTCAGTTTACCGACCCCCTGGCCATCCTCTTCGACCCACAATACATTCGTGACGCTGAAATCACGATGTACCCAACCTGCGAGGTGCGCGTAATACAAGGCTACTCATTGCATCATCAGCCGAGTGCAAAAGGCAGCATGCGCAGAACATTCACCCTTTTGTGAGCCGCACAGGCAGGCTAGGCAGTTGGCCAGGAGAGTCACCTCCGCCAGAGGTGTTCCAACTTCTTGAAAAACAGTGCGAGTGTGCACCTTGCATCGGACATTTGCATCAACGGAAAATGCCCTGCATCTTGTCCGTCCTGTTGGTAGCTCCTGGGGATCCGGGAGATGCCCAGCGCTGGATAGATGGCGCTTCTCGGAAAGCATGGGCTGGACCTCGACAGGGATCCACTTCAAACCTTCTTGCACTACCAGCTCCAATGTCTTATCAGTCTCTCCAGGGCTGATCAAGATATCTTCATAAGTGAGAACTTGCAGAAAATATTTTTTCGCCTCTGTCTCCACCTCTTCCCCTAGCTTGTCTCGAATGTCCTTGAAAATCCTCTTTTGGATCGCCCCCTCTGGGTCTCGATCTTCGTCTCGCCATGAGTCCTTTACCACGACAATATTCCCAGACTCGTCCTGTGCTTCCCACACCCGAGTGCCACGGCTCACCATCGTATCTGCACCAAAAGTGGCGAGCGCGCGGGTCGTAGTGAAAAGTTGATTGCAAATCTTGAATTTGTACTGAATCTGGTTCTCTACGAGAATGCGCTCAACAGTCGGATCCCATCCCAACTGCACTTCGGTCGCACTACCGATAAGGTAAAAGAGAGAGATGACGTCCTCGAGGCTCTAAATCATGACGATCAGGAGCGGGAAAAAAAAGTTATACAGTTAGACATCATACCGTCATGAAGTCAATGGGCTCTGTCGCAGCAAGGAACGCACGACTGCTATACCAAAGTCTCATGGAGGTATTCTCGATGGTGATTCCCAAGGTGAAGCGTCGAAGGGGGTCCTCGCGCATGATACTGTGTAGATTCCATATGACCTTTTGTTCGTTCTGAGACGGCAGTGTTTGTGCAGCAGGTTGTAATAGAAAGAAAACCCACATACATCTTGTCGCGAACTCAGGTCGTCGCTCTTCTTAAACTCGAGAGGAATAGCGATATCAAACCAGTGTATCCGATTTGCAGCGAAATTGGTTGTAGTTCGTATGACGTATGCATCGGGGCGAGCTGTATCTTGGCGTTCTGAGAGTGGCGTCATAAACGGTTTCGACACAAAAGAGACTTTGCAATCGGAGACTTGGTTGAATATCTCAGAGATGATATCAACGAGCGGTCGAAACGTATCGGTTTCAGAGGCACTTGACCGAGCTGGTGCGCAAAAGCGGACCATTGGAAGGTTGTGCCATGCGAGGTGATATTCAGAACACTACTATTTGCCAAGCTCTGGTGTATTTCTGGAATATTAGAAGGAGAAGAGCCGAATACTAAGCGGATAAGCGTGGTATAAGGGACCTGAAGATACTTCTCCACATCCTTCAAGACCGTTTTCCGGCCTAGAGTGAGGCCCCCTGAACGATATTCGCTCAGTGAAGTAAACCGTTGAACCGGCATTGTATCCGGGGGCAATTGAGGTTGCAACTTTGATGGCGGAGTGCGTGGTGAGGCCCGTGAGGTATCGACCATTGTTACCTTGTTTACAAGGTCACTGGGGGGGGAATTGTGGTTGTGACAGCCACACGGAATTTGTTGACGTGGAGATTATTTGCCTAATTTATGTAGCGCCGCGCAGCCACACTTTTCTGTAAATATTCTAACCTATCTACTATGCCGCTCAACCTACCCTTGGCTCGAAGCTCGCGAGAGCATACCAGCAGTTCGGCCAACTGCGCATACTTCCTTGCGATCCGTCCTGTGGGAGTAGCCGACCCGTGAAAATAAGATTATCGCTGTTTTGTTTGTTGCCGCCAAAAAGAGTCACGTACGCCTCGTAAAACGAAGGTGAATAATACATTAGGTTGAAAGACACGACATCGAACGGTGCGAGGGAAGCCGCAGAGTTGTTCCAGCCCTGAGTGGTTGCGGCGGCGGTTTGGTTCATCGTGTTGGGCCCGAAGTTAAAAAAGGACACCTGCTGACTTGATATGAACCCATACCCTCCCCAGCCGTTATCCATGAATTGTGTTTGGTAGCGAGTTTTGACGAGCGTTTGTGACCAGGAACCGTTGCAGAACGATAGAGCGGTCCGTAAAATTACAGCGTGGGGTTGGGCTTTGAATGTGCATTCACGATAACGAAGTCATCCAATCGGTTGACTGACACAAAGTCTGCTCCACCAGTTAGGTTTGTGTTTGACAAGCACAACGGCATAACCTAGTCTCAAGCTGCTCGGCGCAAGGTGCGGAGGTCACTGCCACCGGAAAGGCACTCAGGCTCGATCCAGTACCGTAAAGACGGGTTATGATATTAGGCTACTCCTCTCCTCGGGGTGTTACGGGCACCTTGACGCCACCGTCAGGAGGAATTCCCTTTGTGGACACTGTGCGTGAGGAGCCGTCAACTCATTTTTCAAACTAACCAAACGAGGCAGCATGGTCCATTCTAGTGTTAAACAGTGCGCTTAATCCACTGATTTGAACCAGGCTGGGCATGGAGTGCACAGCAGCTGCACTAGGGTAGGGCGCATGACTGGGTCATGGCTTCAGGGAATGCACCCCAGCGCGTCTTCGCGAGCGTCTGCGGTAAAACGAGCGTTGCGGGGATGACAAGCTGTAAGATGGTGGCGCAGACATGATGCGCCGCTGCCCGCTTACCTCGCACTGTGGCACCACCCGTGCCTTGCGACTCCAGTTCATCGTACATTTCAAACCTCATACAGACGTACAGTCATTCCACGCCCGCAAACAGCGATGCAAATCAAACCGAATAGTAGAAACGTGTGCTTATTCTACATGGAATTGCTAGACATGAAAGAACAAAAAGCGAATCGAACATCATAAAGAATCGACGAGGCAAGACACAAAGGCATTAGTTAGATGGCGTCCACCTCCCCTTCTCCAGCGACGATAGGTGTCATAATACGAACAACGGCACCCGAGGACGTTGAGCGTGCAAATACTTACTCCCAAGAAGGCGACGTGCTGTAAGAATGAGAGCGAGCGGTAGATCCGTTCTGAGCAGGGCTGGAAGGCGACCACTGGGGCGACGTCGGGCTGTAGGCAGGGGACGCAGGGGCTGGCGAAAGGCGACCATCAGTAGTTCTAGAACACTTCCAAACGAATACTTACAGTACGCGGGTGCTAATAGAGTCCAAATACGTCAGCAAAGGGCATGCCGTGCGCGAGAAAGGACTCACAAGCTGGAGAGTAGGTGGGCGAAGTGGGTGCTATGAAACCATTAACAAGTTGAACCCGCAAGAAAAAAAATAAAAACCTACAGTACTTGGGAGACGAAGGCGAAGTCGGAGAGGTTGGTGAGTACTTTGGTGAGGACGGAGACATGTGGGTAGGGGCTGTAAACCGCGTCAGCCGTAAAATTCAACGTGCGGTAAAAAAAACCTACAGGCTAAGATCGCAAAGAGGCGTTAGAAGCGTTAGTACTACATGATAAACAAGATAGTAACTATGCATACTCGGCGAATCTACAGACACATCAGAAACTGAGACGCGAATCGTATACAGTTACTCACATCTTGGGGATGCAGGGCTGAACGAAGGACTCGTCGGCGAGTACCGCGGCGACGTAGGACTAAACGATGGCGACTGGGGACTATACCTCGGCGAGGTCGGCGAGAACGAAGGCGACGTGGGCGAATATCTCGGACTCGTGGGCGAGTATCCCGGTGACGTCAAGTTCAATGCAGGTGACGTCGGCGAATACGTTGGCGACGTGGGTGCTCGGCCACGGTCGTAGAACGGCGATGTTGCATAAGGTGATGTCCCAAAGGGCGATGTAGCACCGCCAAACGGCGATTGAGGCACATAGGGGGAGGTGGGAGAATACGCGTTGGGAGAACTTGGACTATAGCCGGGTCCGGCAGGTGACATCCCACCGGCGCCGAGTGGGCTCTGTCCATATCCAAGGAACGAGAAGCTCGCTGCGTCTTCGCCACCTTGTACAGCGAGAGGGGAGAACGCAGCCGACTCGCCCTTGAACGCGGTTTCCGACCACGCTGGCGAATTGGTATCGTACGGCGTCATCGCCACTTGCCCGGGCGTGATACCACCGTCCACGTGTGCGGCCAGCATGTTCTGGACTGGGAGACGGTGATCCACGATGGCATCCTTGAGCATGTCGATGTCCAGCGCCACATCGAAAGCACCCGTTCCCATGGGTGCCAGCTGTCCAAACATCACGTTCTCCGCAATCCCATGGCAGTCGTCCTTTTCGCCCACCGCCGCAGCCTCCATCAAAATTTCCACCGTCTCCTCGAATGAGCAACGCATCAAAGCACCCGTGTCAGCACGGTTGATGCCATGTCGAGTGATCGCCATCAGCGTGCCGCGGTGCGTCATGAGGTCGCAAAGCAACGCGAGATGTCTGTAGTTGACATACGAACCATCAAACTCGATGACCCCACGCAGCTCTTTCATGATAGCAGCACGTGTAGCCTCGATGCCCAACACATGGAACACTTCCGTGCAGCTGTTTGAATACGTCCGCGTGAAGTCGACACCTTCGACGCACATCACCGCCTTGAGATTAACGCCGTCCGTCTCGAGCATCCATTCCTTTTTCGTCTTGATGGCCCCTTCCTCGTTGTGATACACCTTGTCGTGCTCCTGCAAGAATACACGGCGGATGTTTTGCACGCCACGAAGACTGACCTGGTTGAGCATCGTGTTCTCCAGCTGGCGAAGGAATATATCTTCCTCAACTCCACCTTGCCCATCCTCGTCCTTGTCCGCTCCTCCCAGCACACGACATCGGATGACGAGCTTCTCCGAGTTGTCTTCACTCCAGATGACGAACAGGTCCGTCTTGAAGCTCTCCGCAATCCGACCCGCGACGTACGCCATCGTCAACTTTCTGTCTATCATCCGCGCACGGTCGAGCACTAAACGGAGGAGCCATGGGGACTGGAGATGCAGCTTGGATTCGATGTCTTCATCCGGAATAGCAAAGAACGACTCCACAAACACCGAATCTTCTTCGATGATGGTCGACGTTGGATCAGGGTCATACCAGATCTCCACGGCGGAAGTGACGGTTCGGAGCGACGTGTAAGCCAACTCCTGTTCCACGTTCTTCGCCAGCGTATTCTTTTCCGCAAGTTCTGGCTCCAGATATACCGACAGCGACGGCGTCTTGATATTGGTTGCGACGTTGATGATCTCCTTCAAACGCGGCACACCGAGCGTCACGTTTTTGCTGGAGACACCAGCATAGTGGAAAGTGTTTAGGGTCATTTGCGTGGCTGGTTCACCGATCGACTGCGCAGCGAGCGTACCGCACATCTCGCCAGGATGCACGAGGGACTGGTTGAACTTAGCTTCAGTTTCTCCCAGCACCCACTCGAACGCCTCCCGATTGAGGTGGTATTGCTCCAAAACGCGCCGCGCCGCTAGCGTCGCACGAACGTGCATCCGGAAGGTGAGCGAGGCATTGATTTGCACCTCCTTGCTCATGGGGTCGTCCCCACAGACGACGAGAAGTCGCTCCGTGAGCTGATAAACAGCATCAACGATATAGGAAGGCTCGAGGTCACTAGGTTTCCGTCGGTCGATGTGGAAGATTTGAGTGGCGTTTTGAATGATGCGCTGGAGATTAACAGGAAGGTAATGGGGCGTGAGACCGTCCGCCCGGGGAAAGATGAAAGTTCGTAGCAGACGACGATCCTCAACGAGACGCGCGTACTCTTCGTCTAGCTTGGCTTGCAACTCCAACGAGCTGTCATCGATACCGATCTGTAATACCCCCGGTAAAAACCCGCCTTCCTTATCCGTCACGTCGACGCGATAATTATGCTCAAACTCCTTGTCTGACATCCCGAACGTGTCAATTTTCTGCCGTTCGATAAACGCACCATCCATTCCGTCTTCGCCGTAGATAAACTGGATGAGATCGCCCAGGGAGTTCCGCACGGTACCGTCGTAGCAAACCATCACGTCCTCCAACGCCTTGACAAGACGTCGTTGAATATAACCCGTCTCGGCAGTCTTGACGGCCGTATCGATCAACCCTTCTCGACCAGCCATGGCATGGAAGAAGAACTCCTGGGGCGTTAACCCTCTGAGATATGAGTTTTCCACAAATCCTCTTGCCTCGGGACTGAAGTCATCTTTCGTAAAGTGCGGTAGCGTCCGGTGACGGAATCCGAACGGTATGCGACGACCCTCCACACTTTGCTGCCCCACACAGACCGACATCTGGGAGATATTGATGTAAGAACCTTTGGAACCAGCTGTGACCATCTGCTTGACGTTGTTGTCCTCCTTCAGATTCTTTTGGGCGTATTGACCAGAATCGTCACGAGCACGGTTCAGCTCTCGTTCGACCTTGCTCTCGAAGGATTCTCGGATGGTCATACCCGGCATGGGCTTGAGCCGATCATGGTAAGCGTCGTCAATGATCTCTGCGACCTGTTGCTTCTTCTCACCAATCCGTTGGGTGATGTAACTCATGACCTTGGGCCCAGCGATCGTGTCGCCAATACCGATGCTAAAACCATTGTGGAATAGCCAAAAATTAACGACCATCTGGATCCCTGTAAAAACCGTGCGCGTAGCCTCTGGACCCTTTTCGCGGAAGACGACGTGGATTAAGCCACCCTGCGTAGCTCCGACGGTCTTCTTGTCGACGATGCCAAACAGAATTTCTCCATTGTCAATCATCATGCCGTCATCAAAGACAGGATTCGACGACTTTGGGTCGGGGGCACGATGGATGTTGATGCCCCGAGGGATTACCATACTTAGGATTTGCTTTCCCGACCAGAGGGGTTTTGGTTTGATAATCGCGGGAGTAGGGACATTGCCATCCCATTCGGGGAGCCAGAGAAGGATGTTTTGGACCTGATTCCAGTCCAGAAATGTATCTCGCAGAGTGAATTTGCGGATACCGCACAGCGTGTCCTGCACGATACCCATAACAGGCTTGTTCGCTTGGGGGGATATAATCTAAAAATATTCTAATGGGCGCAACGACGCTAAAGTAAGTTGCTGACCTGGCGTGGAACCCATGCTATCTGACTCAACTCGGCACGGGTCTCTTCAGATTGGGGTATGCTTCGTAGCCAGTTACGTCAAAGGAACCGTCAAATTGAATCAGGTGTACATACTGCATGTTCATCTCATCACCATCGAAATCGGCATTGTAAGGGGGCGTAACAGATAAATTTAGACGGAATGCTATGAATCACGAGTCAGCTCAAAACCCACAACAATAAGAAAAAGGAATCGTACTAGAATATGGCATCAACTTCACTCGATGACTCATCATACTCATTTTGTGCAAACTGGGTTGTCGGTTGAAAAGAACGAAACTAACGGCGGGTGAGCGAACCAGATCAATCCAACGATAAGCGATGACTTACTCTCCATCCTTGAGATGCCTCTCGACAATCCATCCATACTGGAGAAAAGCATCCGCGCGCTTGTTGTACCGCAAGTCTATACGTTCGCCTGTATCCCGAACAACGTATCTCGCTCCAGGATACGTCGACGGTCCGTTGCGTACAAGCTCCTGGAGGTAGGCAATGTTATACGGCGTCACTCCACCCCAGCATCAGCGCATTGTTGAGCGTTGCCATGTCACGGGTGAGACATACCTCGTTCTGGATAAGTCAAATTCATAGCGATGCTCCTTGGTACACCCACTTCATCCAATTCCAGATTCGGATCACCAGTGATCACCGTCCGGGCGGAAAAGTCAACACGCTTCCCCATCAGGTTGCCACGGAGACGTCCTTCCTTTCCCTTCAGACGCGCACGAATGGCTTTCACAGGACGACCACTCTTCTGCAACGCTTGTGGGATACCTGCGATATCGTTGTCCATGTACGTGGCGACGTGGAACTAATCGCGATTAGTAATGGGACGCAGAAGACTATCTGGGAGGCTTACTTGTAACAGCTGTTCAAACTCCGTGATGACGTGGGCGGGGGCACCCTCCTGTTCGCAACGCCGGACATTTGCAGAAGCTTTGATTATATCACCAAGCTTGTATGTCAAATCGTCTTCACTTCTCATCGCGCCTCCATCCACAGCTATACTCGGACGGACAGGAGGCGGAGGAACGGGCATAACGGTCAAGATCATCCACTCGGGGCGTGCATACTCGTCTGAAAGACCAATCAAGTGCAAATCGGAATCGGACATCTTTTTGAACGTCGTGTACACTTCGGAAGGCGTAAAGAGCCTCTTATCCGGTTGCAACGACTTGACGTCCTGTATTTGCAAATGTTTAACAAGGTAAGTCGTCAATGCGCTGGGCGCCGATACGAACCTCATCTTCGTCTTTCGGGCGCTTATACTGCACGAACAACTTGAGGCCCTCCTTGCGGATGAGGGGTTGAATGTGGCCACAACCTCCATGACCTTTCTTGGGTTCATCGGGATCAGGTTCGGCACCTTCCTCTTTTGGATCGTCAGTTTCGCAAACCGTCTTTGTCTTGCAGTGTGCCCAGGCAATGGCCATGCGCGCCTTGGGATCACGAACATGCCGTATTTTGTCGGCAAAATTGGGGTCGGACTAACGCACGCACATGACAAGGAATACCGATACGAAAATAGCACAGATAGAGGGATAAAAATTTGTCAGTAAACATGTTCAAAGCAAGGATGCGACATGCGCAAAGAGGTCACTACTACGACAAAAAGCGTCACAAGGAGGCTGCGGACAAGCACGTGAATATGCTAGACCACAGGGTGCAGCGTCCGAGCTGCGTCACAGGCAAGACAGCAGCACAAGAACGAAGCCACCAGGCATGCCGTCAGCATACCAAAAGTGGACACACGTTCAATTCGCACTCCTCGTTCAGCGCCCCATTTCACCGCGCACCTCGTGTCCAACCAACACTGGGCGCTTGCAATGGCTCACGCGGCGATCAAGCGACCGAAAACGCGCGTTAGCCACGCCACAGCAGGTCAAACGCCTCGAAAGCTCGAGGGACTGCCGTGGTGCGGGTTTGGGGTTCTCCAGTGGATTATGGAGAGAGCCCCCAGAAAATTGGGAGGTGGGGTGCGAAACGAGTAGAGTTAGATGCGACTCACAATATCAGCTTTTAGTTTCCCACAGTTTACACAGATTGATTCGAGAATCTTTTTCACTTTGACAATAAAACCTATCGGGGGAATTTAACATGCGCTGGAAATGAAGGTGGCGAAGAGACGAACCTGGATGAAAGACAGGTCTGGCCAACTCAATGTGGCCAAAGTGACCGGGACACTCAGACATGCCCTCTCCACAAGTCTGGCATTTGAAGTTTCGGTCAATCGTACCCATACGAGGATCCATCAGGCCACCGAGTTTAGGCTTGTGGGTAGTTTCATCCATGACCTCTGGATGCTCAATCTTGGCCACAGAATAAGCTTTCTGTTGGAAGTTTAAAGATCACGAGAAAGAAATGAAAGGGAGAGAGGGTCGCACAATCTCCTCGGGAGAAAGGATACCGAACTGGACCTCCTTGACCTTGCGGATGGGAGCGGCAGAGTATGCAAACTGGTGGCCAAGCATGACTGAAAGCGATAGGGGATGCGCGCCTGAACCAAGTAGTGGAAAAAATGTATTGTAAAGGCAGACAAGGCAAGGTCCGAGACGTGAATTAATGCGAACCGGGTGTCGCGAGGATGTGTGCGAACGAAAACGTCGAGAAAATGCGACTTTTTTAGGGCTTGTTTCGGTTGGTTGCACGGGCGAAAAGGCGGGGAAAAAAGACGGACAAGTCCGCACAAAGCAGGCGGAATCGATCCTGGGTCGTTACGCGATGCCGGAAACCCAAAAAGACGGCTTGCGATTGTCGCTGTCGGGCACGACGAGGAGCGCTGTGGACCGGATGATGGTCGTCTGGGAACAACCTGCGAATGGGTCGCAGGTTCCAACTCCGCCATAATTTGTGATGGTGCCGTTGACCGAGTCACAGTCGGGCCGGATGACTAAATTGAATCTGAGATTGAAATGTTGTACGGCTCAGATGCTGCGGCTGTGCAATCCGCTCATCCCCATCATGACATCGCTCACGAGTTGGCTTTGGGGCACGTCGCAAATCGACGAGGCCGTCGGTGCGCTCGCCGTCGTAGAATACGTGTTCTCTCTCTGACCGTCGCCTAGATAAAGCCACTTCGGAGCTCATTCCAGCTGGTGCCGAGGACGTTGCACTCAGCCTCGAGATATGCGACCAGATTCGCTCAAAGTCGGCGCCTGCAAAGGATGCCATGCGTGCGCTCAAGCGCCGTCTTAACCACAAGAATCCAAACGTACAAATTCTTGCCCTGGGTGTAAGTACTCTTGGCCTCACCCACACGCGTCGCTCACGTCCACCGCCAGCTCACCGACACGTGTGTCAAGAATGGTGGCGACCACTTCTTGGTCGAAATATCATCGAGAGACTTCATGGACAATTTGGTTTCTATCCTTAGGATGCCAGGTTTGAATCATGCGGTCAAGTCCGAGATTCTCAAGTGCACCCAGAACTGGGCTCTCGCATTCGAGGGTAAACCCCATTTGAGCTACGTATGTCAGGTCTACAAGACCCTCAAGAGTGAAGGTACGGTCACCGTTCGTTGTCTTTCTTCTTGACTCACTGCGCACAGGCTTCGAGTTTCCTCCAAGGGACCTCGCTCTCGCCAACGCAGCCATGGTTGACACCTCTACTGCTCCAGAATGGATCGATTCCGATGTTTGTCTCCGTTGTCGCACCCCATTTACCTTTACAAACCGGAAACACCACTGCCGCAACTGTGGTCAGGTTTTTGATCAGCAATGTTCATCTAAATCTATTCCACTTCCACACTTTGGTATCACTCAACCCGTTAGAGTTTGTGACAGCTGCCATGCAAAGCTTTCGCGCAAACCTGAACGGATGTGAGTGGTTACGTTGTTACTCTCACAGTTCCCACTTAGTCTGCGCAGTGATAGAAGCCATCGTCATTCCGTGAGCATGCACAGCCCCCGGAATAGCAATGCACGCGACCTCTTTGATGCTGAGCTGCAGCGTGCGATTCAGCTCTCCTTACAGGAGGTTGGCGCGTCTTCTGCATCTGCCAAACGTCCTGGCTATGTCCCCTATCAACCGCAGTCGTATTCCCAACCTCCGGAACCGCCCTCTATTGACCGCACCACCTATCCTGGTCGAAGGTCGGCGCCACCCGTCCCCGAAATAGCTGATGACGAGGACGATCCAGATTTAAGAGCTGCGATCGAGGCAAGTTTGAAGGAGGCAAATATGCCAAAGCCGAGTGCACCGACCGAACTTGCACCTGCACCCACTGAAGCGGGCTATCCTTCTTCGTATCCACCAACCATTACTCCTACTCCTACTGTCCCCAGGCTCCCGAGCTATGACCTCGAGCCTCTCGAATCAGATGTTATCCTCACGTTCAGCCAATCTATTGAGCAGGTCCAATCCCGGGGTGGGAAAGATTTGTCTCGGTATCCCGCTGTTAGCGAATTGTTTGACAAGGCAAACGGGCTCAGACCTAAGCTTGCGATGAGTTTAGATGACACAGGCAGAAAAGAGCGTAGGTGTCTATTTGATTTGTTTATCTAACGCTCAACTCGTTACAACCACAGAATTGTTGACCGAGATGCATGAAAAGTTGTCACAGGCAGTCAAGCTATATGACAAACTATTGACGGATCAACTCTCCCACCCAGCTTGGCGTCGTACATCTCCGGAACAGGCTCGCACATCGACGCTTCCTACCGGATCGACACATGTCCCGAATGGATATGCCCAATCCCGTGGGCCAAACGAATACAACCAATGGGCATCTTCCGCTGCTCCGTCTCAAGTCTCGCAATCACCTACCGCCTCCACTACTCAACCAGCATATGCACTACCACCTTCATTACCCAGCATGTCGGGACCCTCGTACACCTACCCCTCGTATTCCTACAACCCTCCCGCAATTGAGCAAGATCTCCCACGTCAGACAACTTCGTCTACTGTCCTTTCTGCGTCTTCGCCACCGCCTCAGCCGATCACCTATCAGCCTGTATCCATCCTTCCGGCGGCTCCAGTCCTCCCCGTGGATCACTTAAGCGGCGTAGAGAGTCAGGGGCTCGGCGCAAAGAGCGTGCTACCCCCTCTACCCGAAACTCAGCCCGTATCAACACCCTCAGCACACGTCCTTCCACCCGCTGCACCTCCCACCCACTCGCTCCCAGATAGAGCCGCCCTTGGACGCGCGCACACGATCTCGGCTCGTCCCTCCATTGCTTCCCCGCCACCAGCAGGACAGCCACAAACTCCATTGGGCCGTTCGTCGACGGTATCGTACGCTTCATCCCCACACGCCCGTAGTCAATCCTACGTCCGCGCGCCCGTTGCCCCTCAACCGCCGTCTCAGCCGCTCCGCCCCCCAGCCCCTACGCTCCCCGCGTTTCCAACTGTGCCGACGAGCATGCCGCAGGCGTTCGACATGTACGCGCCGTCTGCGCCGACGGCGGCGCCGCAGGAGCGAAGGGAAGAGATGTTGATCGAGCTTTGATAGATGTGTGTTGCTATTGTGTTGCTGTTTTTTTTCTTTGTGTGATATTATCTAAACGCGTGGTTGCAACTAATACATGCATTGTCATGGTCTCTCGACCGTATGATCAAAATGAGGTGGCATGTTGCAAGCAGTTACCACACAGGAGGGCACACCCTACAATGGAAGGACCATCTTTGGATTGTACCCGATGATCTTGATGTCATCGCACGCTCAGGGCTCGCTTCTCAAGGGAAGACGAAGACTCGTGTTCAAGTCGTTCGGTATGCTATCCATCCATCGATCATCTGCATGTCACCTGTTGGCATGGCTGACGTATTAAAGTTGGCGAGGCTAACGTGTGTCTTGCTGCGACAGGTTCCCTAGATCCTTTATGCTTTGGGTACGTCTAAAACAAAGGTTTTTGAATCCCATCTTACTTAAGTATATGTCTATTGATTTTATCTGCAGACGAAATGTACATTCATAAGATCTTGCTACAGCAAGGCTATAACGGTTCATAGGAGTAGGGACAGCCGCTATGCTATGGTCTTCAGGTACACGCGAAACACTGTCGATACATGTCAATATTAATGACGATGACCGACTTCTTGTTCAGGGCCCCTCCCTCCCGCGCTAGGCGACAACCTGTTTTGCGTGTTCTTGCATCCGATTATTGGCGAGGAGGCTGCAGGGTGGCGTACTTTGGGCCACGCCGTGAGACGGCCACCGCCTCCGAGGCTTGCCTTATAACCTTGAGCATCCGTCCGTTTCGCGTCGGGTATTCGAGATTCGAGTGCATAGCTTCCGCGTTACTGCCCGCCGTCCAAAGCATTCTATTCAAGAACGATGTGAGTCGTATGGTGATTCACGTCGCCACGTAACTCCTATTGACCCACGCGTTTCCCAGTCATGCTGCTCACTGCCGTCGGATATGATTATGGTGCGTAGTCTGCCTCTGCATCCGTATATCGATGGACGTCGAGCCTCAACATGCTACAAACCAGTCCTCACATTTCCGGACGAAGTAGGTGCACATTCATGGTGCTCAAACCGAACCGATCCTGTGTGGATCGAATACATTTGGGTTAGCGGATGATATTCCCCGACAGATTACATGACTCACGTCGCTGTAGAGCCAACCCTGGACCCCCACAGGATGGGTCCCACTGGAACACAGGTAAATGAAACCTCACCTCCCGCGACATCTCCATCGTAGGCCTGGTAGGCTAGGTTCTTGCCCATCGCTGTAGAACAAAACTTAGGTGATGTATGGTTCCATGTTGAAAGAAGCGGATGGGAACTTTCGCCGCGAGGCATCCCACTAATGCCCTTACTACCTGGTGATGCAGAATAAAAACCCGGACGTCAGTCACCAACCGGTCTCTACCAAGGCTCCCGCCTGGCGCAAGCGTTCCTGCATGTTTACGTTCTCTTGCCACAGGAAACCTGTGAAACTGCCGGAGCTTATCCAGGACACACAGTTACTGTAGTTGACGACATTCCTGGAAGAGTGCCGCTGGCCGGGTACCCAATTGTTAGCAAATTGTACCCTGACGAGGTATTGAACGCACGAGCAGAAAAGTGCGCAGGTATCTATTTGGTTTTTCATCTGACGCTCACCTCGTTGCAGTCATATAGTTGTTGACGGAGTCGCAATTGAACTTGCAACTAGCAGTCAAACTATACCTCGACACTGCCAGCGGGTCGCCGAGAAGTTCAAAGTTAGCGCAGGGACCGTGTCGTTCGGCATGTCATTCATCCACTCGTGTCATTATATCGTGTTTAGAGGGAGCGGGATAGGTATGCCGTTGCCTTCGAATACAGGCGATCCAACGGCATTCATAGCACTACCCAGTTACCAGTTTGGCTGCAGCAGACATCAGATGGCAACAAGATGTCATCCTTGATATGATTTACTTTCCATCACACCCAGGGGTTTTGCTGTTCCGTTCTTTGCGGATTTCACTCAGCTTTTGCGTGGGATATCTGAGACTCGAATGCATTGCTTCCATGCCACAGCTCGTCATCCAAGGCATATATAAGTGGCCCAGCCAACTGCCACTCAAGACCGTTACGCCAAAAAGCAGTGATACTGAATCGTTGTGATTCAGTATCGCAGGTGGTAAATGCTAGTTGTAGGTACCTAGGTAAGCCGCAGTGGGCTCACAGCATGTTACTCAAAAACGATGTGTGTCATATCTGGAAAACGCAGGATCAACGCCCAGACTTTACCCCCGCGCCAGCCGGCAATTTGTCTCGCGTGTCGGCTGTGCACAACCATCAGGGAGGTATCCGACAGTGGCGTGGTCTTCTCCTTGGCGTGGCTTACTTTTAGCCATGGCCACCGCCTCGGGGGTTTAGCTTATAACCCCGAGCATCCGTCCGTTCTTTGCAAATTGAACCGCCATTTTGCAAGGGATATTCGAGACTCGAGTCATGGCTTCCGCGTTACAGCTCGCCGTTCAAACCATTCGATTCAGTGATGATGAGAGTCGTACGGTGATTCACATTACGACCTCCTCACCTATTGACCACGTGCTCCCTAGTCGTGTTCCTCACTGCCGTTGGATATGATTACGGTACGTAGGCTCCTCTGTACAGTATCATTACCTTGATAATGCTCGTTAACAAGCCACAAATTAGTCCTCACACTTTCGGATGAAGTAGGTGTACATTCAATGATGCCACTGATGCCGGATAACTGTTCCAGCCTTCAGATTGAATACATATGGGTCAGTGCACAATGTTTCTCACTGATCACGGAATAACATTGCTGTAGACCAAACCTTGGACGCCCATCTCCACAATATTCGTTCTCGTATGTATCTCGACTGTTTCCACAAACCTGTAATAACGCCTAATCCAGGTACGATATTGTGGTCTAATTACATGTGTGTAAGTTTATCACTGGAATAGTTTGATGGGCCCTTGATCAGTTCACTAGCTTAGGCGCTTTCTGTGTGTTAAAAAACACAAGATTTCGAGGCTACTGAATTGACTTGGATCACGATTTGCAGGGGGAAGTTCCTTCTTCCCTGTCTCAGAAAAGGTAATGGTCTATGTACATCATTGTAGTTAACAAGTATGCCTAACTACATGTTAGATGTAAGCATCTGATGCTTTCATCCCAACCCTCCTCAGGCTAATAAATGAACTTTGCATGCAATAATCATGACCTAACAGCTGTGAGTACAGCAATCCGATATGTTCCATATCTTTTCAGCTCAAGGGCATTAGGTGACCTCATATACATTGTTGGCACTTGGGCTGGAATGGTTTTGTTGGCTGCGGTAGAATGTAAGATTTTATGTGTGGTTCTGGAGTGTAACCCAGATTTGTGGATGCAGTGGCAATGATCCTCCGTGTGTGGGCATTGTACAATCGATCAAGGATCATCCTTGGAACTCTTCTCGTGGCGTATTCCATTGAGGTCGTCGCATGCGCAACCTGCTGTATTATGGTGTCGATGGGCAATGTAGGTATGTACAAAACTCACAGATCCACGTCATGCAGGCTACAAGACATGTCCAACAGGCAAAGCTCAAATACTCGATTTTACGTTTTGCACGGATCAGTACATTCCTTACGTCCCCTTTTTACTGGTGAACGGTTCTCAGATTGCACTCGGTGCAATTATGTGTTTGCTTCTCATTGCTCGCTTCATCAGTGAATCGCTTCAAATGTATAAAGCAACAAAGGACGCGCGTCTGAGTTGTTATGTGAACCTACTCGTCAGAGAAGGCATGGAGTACTTTCTCGTGTACGTCCACTTCATTCTGTATTCGAGACCGATGCACCATGTGCTACATAATGTCATAGGATCCTCACTTCGGCACTCTTTGGCTTGCTGCTCGAGACCCGAGAAATCTCGATGTCGGGTTGGTATCCGTTCCTGCTTGCAACACTGCAGTTGATACCCCTGTACACGTTGGTGTCCCGATTCATCTTGAACCTGCGGAAATTGTATGCCTGCAACCTCCGAGGCAGATGCGGAAGCGAGATCGATATGGCGTTCGGTTTGTCGGCGGCATCGGGTCATAACATTGCCGTCAGTGAGATCATGTTCTCGAATGGGCCGCAGAATGACGATGAAATGAGGGAAGAAATCCAAGTCGAAGAGCGGGAGCATGGTGGTGCGTGACGAAGATCGGACGCAGATGATACATGTGGTTTGGTTGATGCATTGCAGGCACATTGCGCACGTCGTTTATCTGGAAGATGGACTTTAACCTGGTACTCTTTCATGTATCTGGTAGTCACTACCTGCACACGTGTCCCTCCCTCCTTCCTAATTTCGTCACCCCGTCGCTCCTGCAATCCTTCTAGCGTTTGATTTGGCATCTCAAACAGGATTGCGTTCGCAACACCATGGTGGTCGGGCGCCGCAGACAAACCAAACGCCGTGTCGAGCCGTGAATGCTCCAAAGTTCGCGGGCATACAGCTCATGAATCGCAGGTCGGGCGTAAACAGAGGTATGTGTTCCGCGAGTGCAACAAGATATGCAGGCTCTCTAGGCGGTGAGACGTTCCGACCGCAAATATGAGGACCCCGTTCGCTGTGCTGCTCGATCGCATGCAAAAGGAAAGAAGGGAGACCAACACGAGAACGTACTTCATGCCATTCCGCACAAAAAGTGGACGTATCGGTTCAATGGATGCGTAGATGCTTCATCGCGTCGTGCATATCTTTGAAGCGACTCGCGTCGTCTTTTACCACTGACTCAAGACCGAAAATGTGTAACCCTCGCCTTGGGCATAAGTGCACTTTGCTCTTACACGCATACACGTCCTCATATCGACCACCAGTTCACTGATGGAATCGTGACGCGTGTTAGAAAGGGTAGCGATCACTTCTTGGTCGGTAGAAAGTTAACGTTCACGGACAAACCGGTTTCCATCATCAAGAAGCCTATCTGGTTGCCATTGTACTGCTTTATGTGAAACTGTCTGGTGTGACTGAAGGCGTGATCTCGAATAGCATATGCATTGCCATGGCCTGTTGGCTGTATATGACCTGTCGCATGTAAGTACCCGGGAGCCGTTGAAGAGGATGAATTGCATCCGGATGTGGGAACTTGGGAAACGAACAGGACTGGCAATCCGGCCCGACCCGGCGTGCGCCACCTCGCTTACTATCACCATGCTTTCTTCCATCAAGGTAACAATGAACTTGTGTCGTCAATATTGGCCAAGTAAACAGCCAGGAATACGAAGGTAGGACAAACATCCTTTGCATGGCGATTGTGATTGAAATCAACATCCTCCTTATACCAGTTATGTAACTCAGTCGTTACTTCAATTAAACGACCTTCTTAAAAATAAAGAACTCGGATCTCATAAGGTTGTCACAGCCTGTATGTATTTTCGACGTATCATTCGATCGTCAGCGGCACGGCGGGCTCCGAATGGGTCTGAAATGTTGAATTTTTGTGCCAGCTTTGATGAAGCTGAACTTGCGACTTTGTTCCTGGCAGGTGATAATGAGGCGGTGTTGACCCAGAAATACGTGTGTCGCACGATGAGCCCCATAGAAGGGTTTCGTTTCGTTTTGTATGCCATTCATTCATTTGTTGCGTCGCCTCAGGTTGCTGACATGGCTCGCAATGCTCGTATCTTCGATAGTAATACCATGATCTACATCCGTACCATCGCCATTAATAGCATGCTAAGAAGTCGATGACAATCGATTTCTCACCAAGGGCATTCGATGACCATCTTTCTTGCGACTGGCTGTGTCTAATGGACAGGTTTCAGGAAGAGCATCAGACGACGACATTGATGTGACTTCCATTTGGTCACGCCGTAAGATGGTCACTCCTTCCGTGGATTGTTTTAAAACTTCAAGCATCCGTTTCTTTGCATGTCTTATCCCCATTTTGTGGAGGATAGTCGAGACTCGAGTGCATGGCTTCCGCGCTACAGATCGCCATCCAAACTATTCGATTCAGTGATGATGCGACTGGTATGGTGGATCACGTCAACACATGTCTCCTATTGACCACACGCCTTTTAGTCCTGGTCCTCACTGCCGTTGGATATGATTACGGTGCGTATCACATCTTCGCATCCGTACCTTGACGGTGTTCGAGTCTCAAAAACTACAAATCAGTCCTCACACTTCCAGATGAAGTGGGTGTGCATGTTTGGTGTTAATATTAGGTAACTGATTAAATTATCTGTAGATTAAATACATTTGGGTCAGCGGACAATATCCCTCGGTTGATCACACGTCTAACATTGCTGTAGAGCAAACCTTGGACACGCGTCTCTACAATGTTCATTGTTGTATGTATCTTAACTGTTTCCACGATTTTGTAACGACACATCATCCAGGCTCGTTATGGTGGTCTACTCTCATGCCTGTGTGTACCACTGGAATAATACTGGTGAATCACTGATCAATTTTCTAGGTTGTTGTCTCTCAGTGTGTTTACTCGCATAGGATTTCGAGACCGTTGAGCTGACTTGTAGCACGATTTGCAGTTGGGAGCACCTTTTTCCCTGTTCCAGCAAAGGTGAGTTCCTCCTATGTTGGCGATCAACAGGCATGCTTAACTTGTGTAGATGTAAGCGTCCATCCTTCGGCTTCAACTTCGGGCTGATCATTGTGCTTTGCATGTAATAATCTTGATACAACAGCTGTGAGTAGCCTTATTCAGTACGTTTCGTATCCTTTTCAGTTCAAATGGAATAGGTAACACCACATATATTCTCGCCATTTCGGCTGAAATGATTTTCCTGGCTGCTGCAGAATGTGAGATTTCATATACAGTTTAGCTCCAGTGAATAACTTAAATTTGTGGATGTAGTGGCAATGATCCTCCGTGTCTGGGCATTGTACAATCGATCAAGGATCGTCCTTGGAACTCTCCTTGTGGTATATGCCGTCGAGGTCGTCGGAGATGTAGTCAGTTGTGTTATGGTTTCCATGGGTAGTGCGGGTATGTGAACGACATATCCATATCATGCACGCCACATGACAGGTTCTGCAGGTGCTCAGGCTCAAATACTCGATTTTACGTTTTGCGCAGAACAATACATTCCCTATGTTCCGTCTCTGCTGCTAAACAGTGCTCAGATTATGCTTGGTGCACTTATGTGCTTGCTTCTTATTTCCCATTCTATTCGAGAATCACTTCAACTATACAAGGCGACAAACCACGTGCATCTGAGTCGTTATGTGAAGCTACTTGTGAGAGAAGGCATGGTATACTTTCTTGTGTACGTCCCTCTTGTTCTGTACCAGCAGTGCCCGACTCACCATCAGATAGCATCCAGATGACGGCAGTATTGGACATCTTGCTGGACACGGGAAATATTTCGATATCCGGGTGGTATACGCTGTTGATTGTAACGCTGCAGTTGATACCCCTGTATACGCTGGTCCCCCGGTTCATCCTGAATCTGCGAAAGATGTATTCCCGCGACATCCGAGGTAGATGCGAGGATGAGATTGATACCGCGTTTGGATTTTCAACGGCTACGGGCCACAATGGTGCTGTCAGTGCGATCGTATTCGTGGACGATTTGCAAAACGAGGATGGGGAGGTACAAGGGGAAGATTCGCAGGTGGAAGAATCGGAGCACAGTGGAGCCTGACAGGGATGGAAGTAGGACATGTATGCATGGTGTGGCCGGTGCATCGCAAGCGCATTGTGCTGCGTTATTTAATTTGGAGATGGATACCTCATGTAAATTATTACTGTAATCATGAGCAAGCTGTGTTGTTGGAAAGGCCACCTCGAGAATAAAACCAACCCAGTCCCAAACTCTGTCATGTACTAGTCACCGGACACCACCCCCTCTCTCATCCCTCATTCATCCTGGAATGATCTGCAGGCAGGTGGTGATCATGGCACCGTCAGGTACGGCGCTCTGCGCCGAGCAAGTCTAAGGGTATGCTCTCAACCATGCCATTTCCAGGAACGTGTTGTCATAATCATGCCCGGACCACGCGACCCGATGTGGCGTGTCAGCTGTCTTACCTGACAGTATCACTTCCTGCTCATTTCAAGGAACCGTATATGTAACATCTGGCGCTTGTAAGCCGCCGGCATTGCGATGGCGCTACATTGGATAAATGTACCGTGATCTACATCGGACCGTCGCCATTAATAGCATGCCAGCCGATGACAATTAATTTCCCACCCAGAGCATTTGACGACAACGCTTCATGCGGCTGGTTGTGCCCAATTCTCAGCAGACGGCATGATCTCATCCTTGATGCGACTTACTCCGGATCGCGCCCTCAGCGAGATGGCCAGGGTTTGGCTTATAACCTCAAGCATCCATCCGTGTCTTTGCAGGTCTGACGCCCGTTTCGTGGAGGATAATCGAGACTCGAGCGCATGACTTCCGCGCTACGGCTCGCAATCCGGACTATTCGGCTCACCAATGACGGGACTGGTAAGGTGATTGACGTCAACACGTTTCTCTCCTATTGACCACGCGCCTCCTAGTTCTGGTCCTCACTGCCATTGGATATGATTACAGTGCGTAACACGTCTCCGCATCCGTACCTTCATGATGCAAAACTAGACGTCAGTCCTCACACTCCCGGATGAAGTGGGTGCGCACGTTTAATGCTAATACGAGGTAACTGATCAAAATCATTTGTAGATCAAATACATTTGGGTCAGCGGACAATATCCCCCGATTGATCATACGTCTGATATTGCTGTAGAGCAAACCTTGGACACGCGTCTCTACGATTTTTGTTGCCGTACGTATCTTAATTATTCCCACGATCCTGTAATGACACATCCAGGCTCGTTATTGTGGTCTACATTCATGCCTGTATGTGTACCACTGGAATAATATTGCTGGATCACTGATCAGTTTTCTAGGTTGCTTGCTCTCAGTGTGTTTAAACGCATAGGATTTCGGGACCGTTGAGCTGACTTGGAGCGCGCTTTGCAGTTGGAAGCTCTTTTTTCCCTGTCCCAGCACAGGTGAGTTTCTCCATTGCTGGCAATCAACTGGCATGCTTAACTCTTGTAGATGTAAGCACCCACCCTTCGACCTCAACTTCGGGCTGATTTCTTTACATGCAATAATCCTGATACAACAGCTGTAAGTCTTATTCAGTCCACTTCGTGTCCTTTCAGCTCAGGGGGGTTAGGTAACACCACATTTATCTTCGCCATTTTGGCTGGAATGATTTTCCTGGCCGCTGCAGAACGTGAGATTTCATGTATAACTTCGGTGAACAACTCAGATTTGCGGATGCTAGTGGCAATGATCCTCCGTGTGTGGGCATTGTACAATCTATCAAGCATCGTCCTTGGAACTCTCCTCGTGGTATATGCCATCAAAGTCATTGGAGATGTAGTCAGCTGCGTTATGTTTTCCATGGGTAGTGTGGGTATGTGAACGACATATCCATATCATCCACGCCACATGACAGGTTCTGCAGGTGCTCAGGCCCAGATTCTCGATTTTACGTTTTGCGCAGAACAATACATTCCCTATGTTCCGTCCCTACTGCTAAACAGTGCTCAGATTATGCTTGGTGCACTTATGTGCTTGCTTCTTATTTCCCATTCTATTCGAGAATCACTTCAATTATACAAGGCGACAAACCACGTGCATCTGAGTCGCTATGTAAAGTTGTTTGTGAGAGAAGGCATGGTATACTTTCTTGTGTACGTCCCTCTTGTTCTGCACCAGATGCACCAGATTCACAATGAAATAGCATCCAGATGACGGCGGTCTTGGACATCCTGCTGGACACGGGAAATATTTCGATATCCGGGTGGTATACGCTGTTGATTGTAACGCTGCAATTGGTACCCCTGTACACGTTGGTCCCCCGGTTCATCTTGAACCTGCGGAAGATGTATTCCCGTGACAACCGAGGCAGATGCGAGGACGAGATAGATACCGCGTTTGGATTTTCATCGGTTACGGGCCACAATGGTGGTGTCAGTGCGATCGTGTTCGTGGATGGACTGCAAAGCGAGGACTCGGACGAGGTGATACAAGGGGAAGACACGTAAGTGGAAGAATCGGAGCACAGCGGAGTCCGACAGGGATGAAACTAGGACATGTATGCATAGTGTGATCGGCGCATCGCAAGCGTTTTGTTTGTGCCACGTTATGGGAGATGGATACTTCATATAAATTTTTACTGTGATCATGACCAAGCCGTATCGTTGGAAAGGCCGCCTTGAGAGTAAAACCAGTCTGGCCCCAAATTCTGTCTTGTACTAGTAAAGGGTAGAGGTAGGGAGGTCAGACCATGTAGCCCCTGCCTCTTTTATGCACAGGCCACCGCCTCTGCATGTCCCTCTCTTTCCATGCAATCTCCATCATCCTGTGACCCAGTCGGTAGCAATGATAGGCGCTGGAGCGACGGGGAGAAACCAAACGCGAAGGTCGCGGACATACAAGGGCCCGCAAGCACGGGATGAATTCCGGATGAGTATAAACCGTAACGGAGGTATGTATTCCGACGCGAGTGCAACGAGGAACGCACGCCATCCAGAAAAGAACAACGTTCCAGTGGAAAATAGATCGATGGCTAAAAATGCGAGGTCGGTGTTCGGTGTTGCTTACAGCGGTTTGCAAAACGATGTGGAAACGCGTTTGAGCAAAGTCGCGCCTCGGACACAGCCGGATCAGGACCCCAAGTGCAGCTGAGTGGGGATGGCATAGCTGAGTTCAATACTAAGCGTAGTCACTAAGCGTAGTCAAATTTTGTGGTGTCCTACCTTGCTACTAGTATGGCTGAGCAACAGGCTAAGGCTCGTTCATCAGAGGGGCAGTATGCCTTTGCTGTTTCTCTCACTATCTACTCGACCCTCAAACAGTCATCCAAGGGCAAGGGTACAGGCAAGCAACGGAAATCTGTCAAAACCAAGGAGTTGCTTTTTGCGGTCAACGATGATAACTATATTGAATTCCTGGAAAGCATTCTGGAAAAGCATGGGAAGACTCAATACAAAGTCTCTACCAGACAACAGTTCTCATTCAAGTTCATCATGGCGAAGATAAAGAAGTATGATTTTATACTTATTGTGGTCACTGGGCCTTACGAAAAATTTTAGCCAACGTGCAAGTGATGCAATGGATGTTGACAATGAGTCAGACTATAAGGAAATGGTGCAGAAGATTCTTGATAGTACCAGCGATGCTGGTACAACAAAGATTCTTGTTGACATGGAGCACGTGGAGAAATTGCCATTGTATCAAGCCAACGGTGACTCCAGAGATGATGAATCAGATGCGTCTGATGGCAATGGTAGCCAGGTATGTTGTTTATATGAATGCTCAAATAGTCTCTCATCTGGAACAGCCGCTACTCTCTCAAACATGTGGAGTGACTTCAGATCTAGATGCGCGTCTTGCCCGATGGCGTATAAAGCTTGCAAGGTTGTACAAGAATGACCATGATGAAGGTCTTACATACATTGCACCGTCAGGTACTGCAATCGTACTTACTCCAGCAATGGTGCTGGACTGGGCTCGTGCTTTGGTATGTAGTATTTCATAAACCCTTGCCAAAAATATCTAACATGGATGTAGGAAGAAGGGCAGGCAACGTTGCACATGCCACCAAATATTCCCTCGTTCGATGTGGCCAACAAGGTGACATTTTTACACCCAGCACGCAAAGCACAGACCGCTTCCCAGCCACCTTCAAACCCAGTGCCGGACATCAACTCACTTACATCCGTTCTTCTCCTTCAGACGCTTGCCAACTCTGGTTTATTTCTACAATCTGGGGCTCATACTAGTCTAGCCACTCCGAACGCAGTGGAATCTGCACCAATTCCAGTTCCAACTACACCTGTTCATCATACCCAAGAAGGATCAGCATCACCTCCTATTCCGTCTCCTTCTCAGCTCCTGCGATTTCTTGAATATGCTGAGAAGGAGCTCCATGTTCGTAACGCCACCATATATGAACGAAGACTTGCTGCCCAAAGTATCAGCCCGGACATCCTTCCTGAGATTGACGACAAGACACTTGCCATGGAGATTGGAATCCCAACGGGCGATATTGTTCGCTTGAAAAAGGGTTCTAGGATCTGGTGGAATGGTCCAGAAGCAAAGCGAAAACAAAGCAATACTGACCAGGGCTCAACAGGTCGGCCAAAGTCACCACCCCAGAAGTCAGTTGCATATGAGAAGAGATATCATGATGGTGGTGGCTGCCGCTTCAACAGACCTCAAATGATACCAGATGACAGCGACAATTCATCTAAAGACTATGATCTTTGGTACCAGTCTACTGATCACGGCGTTTGGCTTCCTGTTCCAAAAGGGTTTATCGTTTGTGAGGAAGACGATGATACTTTGGATGGGTTTCCAAACTGTTAGAACAATCTCCGTACTTTGGTGTATCTTTTTGTCGTACTCGTATTACCTTCATTTTTGCTATCTCAAATTTCGTACGCTCACAATCATCATGCATTCCTGATGGTGGAAACACGGCATTGATTGAAACAAAGCAAACACAACATTCTATGACGACAACAGCAACAGCAACACAACCCACAATTTCACACTATACAATGTATCCCGACGCCCTAAAATATCCTTCTGCCTTATCAGGAGTGATGTCCTGACAAGCACGAGCAATCATGGTCATTGAAAAGTCATCCGAGTGACGCCGAAAATATGCCTTGATAGAAGAGAATGCTTGTTCGATTGGATTGTAATCAGGAGAATAAGGAGGGAGGTAAATAAGCTTGCAAACTAGCGATAGTAAGTACATGAATAGCGGCATGATGACAACATACGGTGCATGTCTTCAATGAGGGCACGAACTTCCTCACTCTTGTGGATATGACAATTGTCCATTACAATTACACTACGGGGACCGGGATACGGTGTGGTGAAAGGCATCTACATCACAGAAAGTCAATATATGGCCAGCATACAGAACTACTGTACAATATAAGGGTGTACCACATGTTCTTTCAAAAATCTTACAAAGCGTTGACTGTCAACAGGCCCTTCAATGATGTCGTACGCGATAATACCATCAAGCGTGATGGCAGGAACAATAGAAAACCTTGTTCCCCGAACAAAGTACCTCTTGACATAACAGCGGACTCCTTTCATTGCCCGCCCATGCTGAAAGGTGGATGTTCATTTGTCTTTTGCAGCCTCATCAATGAAAATAAGCATATTTGCATCTGGAACTTCAGCTGCAATGCGATTCATAT
The DNA here is from genome assembly GCA_038090395.1 of Boletales sp. KT-2023a. Taxonomy (NCBI): domain Eukaryota; kingdom Fungi; phylum Basidiomycota; class Agaricomycetes; order Boletales; species Boletales sp. KT-2023a. The sequence continues at coordinate 444 of JBBPMP010000223.1, read as the reverse complement.
AGATCGCACGCACCTTTTCATTTCGCTCCGCAGCTAAAGAGGAAACAACCTTCCGCGTGATGGAAAGATGCTGGAGTGTTCGAAGTAAAGAGAGTGTAGATAACACAGGCTAACGTTTCACACTACTCTCTTGGGTGCGCAGTACAACGATAGGGGTAATGACAGTATGAGACTTACTGTCTAGCAGAATACTTGAGTAGAGTATTGGACTATATTGATAGTCGGGTTGAATGAGAGAATAGAAGATGTGAAAGGAACTTGATTTCTGAGTCTCTACAGTATGAGTACAAAAGACTCTGTATTTATACAGTTAATGAATATGATATATATTACGCGGAGCATACCTCGAGTTGACCAAGACAAAGAACAAGAGAAGTCCGACTAGGGAGGACACTCACGAAGAGGCTCACTCAACCTGAAGGACACGAAGGATCGAGGACTATA